>JAILXH010276248.1:22995-38562 GCA_023558415.1 Piaractus mesopotamicus | reverse complement strand
GTGTGTGTGTGTGTGTGTGTGTGTGTGTGTGTGTGTGTGTCTGCATATGTGTATGTCCTTGTCTGTGTTCATGTGTGTGTAGTGTTTACAAAGCAGCTCTAGCTGGACAGAGGCCAGAGTGGCTGTCAATACTTAAACAGAAGCTCTTAGTAAGCAGGAAGGAATCTGGAAGTGACCAACCCACTGAAGCTTCTTGTGCCACTGGAGGAATCCAACAAGCTCAAGCAATATAAATACAAACAAAAGCAATGCTTTACCCAAACACTGACCACACCTTCACACAGTGCTATCTCAACTCAATGCATGTTTTTGCAATACAGTATGATATGTTGTATCGTTACACATTTGTAATACACTGCCCCAAAGTCACTTACCGTGTCCAAAGAGGCGGAGGCACGCAGGTCAGGCAGGAAGCCCACCTCCAGCAGGTTCAAAAGGAAGCTTTGGTCCTCTATGCCATAGACACGGTCCAGGAAGAGCACCATTGGGGCCTTGTGCTCAGGATAGAAACTAGCGTTCATATCTGGCTCAGTGACACTACCATCTAGAGAGCAGAGGATATGACGTTACGCAAGAGGAAAAAGCAAGGTAAAAGATGAGACAATTTAGATATACTGATTTTCACTGTTATTTGCATGAGAAAAAAAAATACCTGAAATTTTTTTTTTTGATTTTAGAGTAGTTGCTTCCAAATACCTCATGTGTATCTTGCAACACTTAACTTCATGTTTGTTAAAGTGTCTTTCCTGGTATGAAGTAGGGCTGAACAACACAGTGCACCAGATTGGCAGTTTAAGCTTTGAGTTATAAGCTTAAATATTTTCACCTAAAACTAATCAAATTTTAATTAAAAGAGTGACATATTTAAAATTTTCGGCTCTTGTAATTTGCAAACTGCACTCTTTCAAACTGTGATTTCCATAGAAAAATTATTCATTGCTGAACCCTAGGATAAAGACCGATAAAGACCAGGTTTTGTGTAAATAATGATTTGACGGTTTTCCAAGTTACTGTTAAAAATATTTATTGAAAATATTTTGGGCCAAACACTTGAAGGTGTTGAGTGCTGACATTACAACAAAGGGATAAAATGTGTGTGAGGCATGGTATTATATAAGTAGTACTTTTGGCAGTTGCCCCTTCAGTGTTGCAGTTTTTGCAACAAAAAAAAAATGGCAAGATGTCAGTCAGACACATATGTTTATGTGTATGTTTTGAGAGATTTTTAAGAGGTTGGTCCACGTATACAGAAGATATTATGAAAGTCAGCTAACCTTTGTTGACCACGGGCACTTTGAGGGGTATGCTGATGATGCCCACCAAGTCTTTGGTAGGCACTAGAGAGCGAAGGATGGCACGGATACGCAAGGCTTCACCTTTGCCCTTGTTGATTAACTGTGAAACATCAATAAAACAATGTTCAGATATGAGACGATAAATCCATGACATAACTAGAATCACCACAAAAACAGATATATAAGCACTGCAAATTCTATAGTAGGTTCAAGGCTAGTATTGTAGTATTCTGCTTCAGCTCTGTGTTATGTAATAGGAGGAGGGCAGCACTCACATGCATCTCAGGGGCACAACGTCCCAGAAGATCGATGAGGGCTGAGTAGAAGGACATGATGGAGTTGCCCATGTGGGCCACCTCTTCCTCCTCCTCTCCCTCTTCCCAGACCCTGTCACACACACACACACACACACACAGTGTGAGCACTCAATCACAAACAGTGAATCACTCTCATGGCCTTCACAGGGAGTTCAGAGTCAGGTTGGCAGAAAATGGCTTATGACAAATCAAAATTCAAAGGCTAAACTCAGATGATGAGGACCAAATGTATAGTGCCCTTTAAAAGTCTGAGAACACCTTGTCTTCTTTTGAAATATTCAAGTTAATGATTGGCTTTTTCTGTTACTTTCCAATTAAGTGAGAACAAATACATGCAGATGTTTTAACAAAAAGCTACTGACTCTGCTTCAGGTTCCTTACAGTGTCTTCCTATGTATGATGCCCAAATATCTTTTTTTTTCTAAATATTTCTACCAGCACATAACTTTTTTCAAAACTTTTTTGGCCCAAAAATGGTTTAAACAGCCCAATGGTTTGAGTGCTGATGATTGCTGACATCACAACAAGGAGATAAAATGTGTTGTGTATGGGATTTTTTCCAAATAGTACTTTCATCAGTTATTCCAAAGAAATATGGCAAAATCTAAACAGATTTCTACTTAATACTATTATACACCAATAAAGAAACATTTATCAAAATCTAGGTGTCCTTAAACTTTTGGAAGGCAGTGTTAACATATACAAAAGTTTGTGTACCCCTGGTCAAGTTACATATTTTGCTGATTTTCTAATTAAAAATAATTTATATATAAACATATCCTTTACACACTTCTACACATGTTAACGCACAATTAGTGTTTATTTATTGAATTTAAGATATAGGAAAAAAATAAAACATAAAATGTAGCCTGTGCATAAGGTATGGCACATCTTCTATTTTTTTTTGTGAGCAGAAACTGTGCACTAAGATGTGGAAAAATGCCATGGTTATGTTTGTTCTCTGTAAAGGATGTGTTAACTCATTTTCACCTAGAAAATCAATAAAACATGAAATTTGACCAGAAGTGTGACCAAATTGTTTTCACTTGACTGTAAGAAGACAGTGACAGGTCTTTTTGAGACTTACACAGGTGCTCCTCCTTCAGGAAGAGTGGGCAGGTCCAGTGCAGGATTCTCAGAGATTTTAATGGCCTCCAGCATGGCAGCCAGCAGACCTTGCCCACCTTCTCCCCTCAGAGCTGGCCCAAAGCACTCAGGATGCCTGATCAACAGCTTCACCACCACATTAGCGTTCTCCTCCACACTCTCACCTGAGGGGATAAGAGTATATAAAACCTGTTACATTGTTTAGGTAGGTTGGGTATGTGAAGACTCTAATGACATTTCATACATCAACTTCTCAACAGCTGAAATTCTGCATAATAAAGAAGGTGTCAGGACACACCATTGACAAAGACAGCAAATCGGAGGAAGGACAAGTAGCGCTCTCCTTCTATGGGATTCCAGCCGATGTCAGGGTATCCCTTGGCTACCAGCATTGGGCAGCTTTGTAGCCCACAGCCAGCCAGATATGTTACCACCTGGACAAACACACAGCAAAGAAAGAAAAATGAGCTTCAATATCAAATATAACTTACAAACAGGCCACAGTTTTATTTTTTTTCAATATGTTAAATTCAGCAAATAAACAGTAAACTGTAAAGTGCAGAAATGTGTACTCTGTAGATGATGTATTAACTTATTTTCACTTCAAAAAATCAACAAAAAATTTAATTTGACCAGGAGCGCCTTTGCATACAACTGTATTGTTACACCCCTATTGTTCTGAGATAATTCACTGCAATAACAGCAAGACTGATATCATCATTTTGTGATTTGTGGACATTAAATGCTTTTTTCCCGTTTAATTCTTTAAAGCAAATTCTGTTTCACAGTCTTTTAATGTCTATCATGACCAGTTTATGTCATCATGTACATTACCTTTTCCAGGTCTGGCTCCTCTAATGCCAGGGCCAGACTGTTGTTGTCCATCACAGAGGACGCAGCCACATCCAGTGGAGTGGAGCCCCTCATGGCTGGACAAGCTGTGAAAAGGACAAAATAGTTACAGAGTTTGCCCAAACCAAAAAAAACCCTTCTGCATCCTTCTTTTAGGTATCTTCACCAGCAGATGGCAGTCTTTCCTCATTTAGTCTATTAAGTCTACACCATCTATTTCCATAAACATGTATAAGAATGCATGTAGTATGTAACTTTGGAACTAACTAATAATTAATATATCACCTGGATTACTAACATTCCTACTGAAAGTAAGGTTTATGTCCTCTCAATTTAAAAGATGAATCTCAAAAAATCAATTTCATTCTTTTCTACAGCATTTGATTTTCTTCAGTATGCTACCAGTAAAACAGATATTTCTCTAATAAATCATAATTATGTATAAGCTGTTTCTAGCCCTGAACATGTAGTGATGATGTAATGCATAGCTATATAGTATGACACAAGAGCCGAATCAGGATCTGTAAAATTAACAGATGTGGCAATAATGCTTTATCTGTACCCCCCAGCGTTATTGATTGTTTGGGCCTCTGGTATGCTGCTAGTCGATTAGAGAAGGCGTGAGGTTTAGAAGGGAAGAGTTTACTCTTTGCTGAGCATTAAAGTGCTGAGATGTGAGCGGGGGGGGGGGGTCTCCTGCAGAGTCAGGCAGTCTCAGCAGCCTGAGCCATTCCTCATAGTCACAACAGCGCCTTGTGAGTCAGCTCAGCCTGACCCGCATTCTAAAGTAGCCATACACTATGTAAGTGTGTATGTGAGTGTAATTACCCAGTCCCACACTACTGTTCTCCAGCAGGTAGCTCAGGTGGTCAAACATAGCTTTCTGATTCTCACGGCTGATGCGGCAGAAGTAGCAGAGGAAACGGCAGCAACTGGCCACCACTTTGGGAAAAGCAATCTCCTGCAGAAAGATAAAGACACTCATTTTACCTCTCCATCAGCGACCTCTCTTTCTCTCTTTCTCCCCAAATGTACTGGACAAATAGCATATACTACAGTTCCACAACAGCACAGGATGATGAGACATTATCGCTCCTCTAGCAAAAACCTAATGGCTATTTTTTTAAATGTGCGCTTTAAGCACACAAACACATCAACCAAAAAATCAAATGTACACAATTTTATCTAACACTAAATGCAGTCATTCAACCAAGACATGTTTGCTGTCCTAAGTTTCTGTACTTTTGAATGGACCTTGAAGGTTAATGTAGCTAACAGGAAATGAAAGTTTAGATGTCTCAAGATGGCTGCTGCTACTGTTGTCAGCTATGTGACTAACATATGTCCATTATTTAGATAAAAGTAAGTCACAGAGTCCAAGAAACCACACAAGCAAGTCTATTTGTTATCCCTTAACAACTCAAAATGATTCGAGGCAAGTGTGAGATAATTTAAACACCCAGTTTGGACAATGCTAAATGGAGGGCTATAAGCAAGGCCTGTCACAAATCTGAAATTTTAGCTGGCGATTAACTGCCATATAAGTAATTGCGATTAAAAATGTGTCTTTTTTGTTTCTTGTATAACTACTAAAGTGGCCAAACTGGCTGGTTCCTAGCTGTAAATAATCAGTAGCTCCCAAATGATAACAGCTCAAGCTCTAGTAAACAAAATCAATAACCGCTCAAAATGCATTATTGAACCAGTAAGAAGTGAGTAGAAAGACCCATTACATTTCCCGTATTTACATGCATTTGCCTCAACTCAACTGATGAATACAGTGATCAGGGGATTATGTAATAATTATGACTATAACCTTAAATTACTCGTAGCTACATTAGTCTCCAGTAGCACCAGTGCAAACCTAATTTCAGATACTGAAAATGCTGAACATTTATGTCAAGAACAAAAATAATGTATTTTTTTTTTTACAAGCTATTAATTTAAAAAAACAGGCTGAACCATGCATATAAGCAACGTTTTGTATTTAAAATGGACTCTGTAAGAGAACTGTGAGTATCGGATCTCAGCCTCAGTGTCTGGAATTCATGTTCCCCATGCAGAGGCCCCCTTAATGAGTCTGCCAAGGAGAACTGAGAAGTGGTAGGGTGATGCAGCACTCCAGAATCCCCACCCCCAAAAAGCAACTTCATGTTGGTTGCAGCCACTAAATCACAAACCAGTCACTCTGCGCTCCCTGAAAAGGACTGGCCTGAGAGCCCACTCACGCCCCTCTAAAACCCCTTCAGTCATTAAGGGTATTAAGTTGTTAAGTGTTGGTAGGCTCTCTGTCTGCTGAAGTCTGTGACTTTAATACAGACAGACATTAATGACAGACTGGTCTTGTGCTTGCAATTCAAGCAGCTTTTGACAACAGCAGCCAGTATGGAACCTCAAGTGTCCCACTGGAGTTCATTAAGAGCAAGTAGGGATCTTCTAGTAACATCACTAGTAGATGAATGACCATTTTAACTACATTCTCAAACCCCTCATGCCACAATTTAAATTCAAAGAGTCAAATTCAGACATCCAAAATTTAATAAAGTACTGTTATTTGCCACCAGAGGCTAGATGTCACTTGTTTGGGCTTAAATATGTACTATCCAGGAGACTAGCTAACAAGAACAACTCGTCTTCCTTACAGCTGCATTTGCTATAATGTTAAAGCCTTAAGTAGAGACTGCTGCAACTGACAGACCAGTTTTTCAGTATAGCAGCAGAGGGTTTGACAACTAAAATGCACAGCATGTGCCTTTGCCAAATTAAAAAAAGACTTTTCCTGGGGCAGTTGTGGCACTCTTGTAGCAGCTCCTGATTAAGTTTCCACCTCAATTTATTAATACACAAAAACACATGTACCTTAGATTTGTCTCCTCCGAGCACGTTGACCATGACCTCCATGACTGTCTCATGCATGCCTAGAACACGCATCAGATTTGGGTGCTGATAGAACACTTTGTTGTTCATAATATCCCTGTGAGAAAGTGAAAATATCACAAAGTACTTAAATGTCAGTTGGCAATAAAAATATTCAAAAGAACAGTTTTAAAAAAATCTAATTTATGCAATTTCCCTCAACACAAATGTAGATGATCAGCCAGGACACATTCTGTTTTTGTTTTAGCATGTTTCATAGCAACTACTTATGCACAAGCCTAAACTGGCCAAATTGGCCGATTACCTATCTTGTTTCCTAGCTGTCGATACTAAGCAGCTCAAAACTGAGCACAGACAGCTCAATTAAACAAACATTACTCACCCCCGCCCTCTAAAGGTGTTACATTTACCACAATCAAACTGATTAAAACACCCAATTTACATTCCGTTTTCTGTGACATTAACATATGACACGATCTATTAACTACGGAAAACCTCTGTGATCGGTTCAACTAATTAAAATTGTGTGATTATGTAATACTTGTGTCAGTTAATATTTCATCTCAATTCAGTCAAACTGTAATTATTTAACACAGAATTTAAGATTCAGTTTAGAGCCCGATTGGGTAAACCTTAAAAAAAAAACCATAAAAACTACATGGAGCACAGTCTTGAAATTTTACATGGTTACTTGAATTAAATTGAAGTTTTTGCTTGAAATAATTAATTGAAATCTATAATTCAATCAGGGCCTGTTTGAGTTGGTGGGGAATGACCCATACGACCATCTATTACTTGACAGATAATGAACTACTCCTTTAACCCCATACCTAACTGCTGCACTGGGCAAGTAATTTCACCATGACTACTGGAAGGTGTCTGTCATGAGTGTCTGTACCCCAGGCCGTCGATCATGAGCTGGCCCTCCTCTTCTCCCATTCGGACGCTAAGCAGTGAACGGATCTGGCCCAGCGAGGCCAGCAGGTTGATGGCGTCCTGCACAGACTTTTCGCTGATGGTGTAGCTCTTCCTCATGGCACGCAGCAGCTCTCCGATGCCATCATACTGCCTCCTCAGCAGGCTGAACATGCTGCGCACCAGCTCCGGGTCCTGGATGGTGTGCTCCTGAGCCCAACTCACCATCGTCTGAGAGATCAGCTCCTTCAGGTTAGCTGAGTGAACAGAGATATGTGACCTGGATTGTTTTTGTGCATTTTTTAAAAGCATTTTGTCTTCTCATTGTTGCCTAAATGAACAATACTAGGAAGAATAACAGACCAAAAGGCCAGTCAAACCCTTTTTTCACAATCCCTTGTAAAGTGTCGATTCTTCTTAAGTCTGTCTTTGTTAGCAGAAGAGTGGGTGTTTTACTATGACTTGAAATATGCGGTGTTTTTTTTTTTTGTTTTTTTTTTTTTTGTGAAGGTTAGGTTTTTTGACATATTTGTCATTTCTTGTTACAGAAACAAAAGTAAAAAGTCAAAAATGTAGACTCCAACCTGTCAATGCAGAATATCTATGCAGTTCTTTACATTACAATATAATTCATTTTGTAATTACAAATAATTGTCATTTAAATTTAACATAGAGCAAAATTCCAATAATTAGTCTTTCAGGGGTTAATGTTCTGTTTCCTGTTTTTTTGTACTGAAATTCAGCTTGATGAGGTTCTACAATTCATTAGCATTCTTCCTTTGTCAAGACTGCCATAAGGTGCATGGTATAGCTAACAGAATATTAATACGATTCAGCGACTCTCCCTCAGCCTCTGCACCACAGCACTTATGGGTAAGCTGAGAATCCATTAGTCAGTACAAAATTATATCATTACAAGCATGAGCATGAAGATACAGTGTCAGTCAGCTAAATCAGTTATTCCACCAGTCTCTGCTTCATCAGAAAAGATCAATATAGCAGAACAATCTATTTATGCCGACAGTTATCATTATAGGATGAGCTGTCATATTATAGTCACTTTCTCAGCAATGCTCATCAGTATGTTAAAACATAGTTAATGAATTAGACTAATTTTAATTTCCTGTCATGTGATTTTCATGCTATAGTGTTAATGATGTTCTCTGTTTTGTTTTCACATGTTAGGTCTTGGCACATCTAGAATTGTTTCTCTGCATAGATGTTACATACAATGGGTGCCCGTTTATTAGATACATCCAGCAGCTGACATGGGCTGGAATACACCGGAAGACTGTTTTGGGAGTAAAGCTCAGGATGGAACAACGTTCTGACTCAGATTTTCAAATCTAGGCAGTTGTTTTTACAAGGAAAACTGCATAAAGTTGTTTTACACTTTTTCTAAAATGTGCAAAAACCAAAGTGGTGTTGAATGCACCAAGTCCAGCCTATAGTCCATTTAGCCAATGCACAGTTGCAGAGCAGCAGGGTCTGCCCACCCAGTCTCCATGGTAACACATTCTGCAGTAGTCTGTGAATTTCGTAAGGTCTAGTAAAAGCAGCTCCACAATTAGTAATAAAATGTTGTTCGCTTTCTAGTTTCCTCAAATCCTAGTGGTGTCATTTGAATGTCCAGTCTGCTCTATGTAAAAAACATTTTTGATGATTCATATGGTTGTTGAAAATTTCCATATATAAGCTAATTTAAAACATCTATTATAAATTAGCACATTTGCCAATGCAACCCGAAGGGGAAATAATGTCTAAAAACAAGCTAACTGGCCTACTAATGTCAGCCTTTCACTGTGTATTAGATATCTAAATGTATGACAATGCAAGTGAATAGGCATGTGACGTTTTTGGATGTTCTAGCTAATTAAATCACTTCTTATATGAAAAAGTTTAGTATTTTTGTCAAAATAGTGGATGTTTTAACAAGCATTTGACATTTTGCAAGGTTTGTTTGGCAGTTGCAATCTAAGTTCCATTAACCTTTTGTTTTTATATTGTGTTGTTTGATTAACTTTTAGAAAATTGTTACATCTCTTAGTGTATAAACCAATTCAGTTACATTTTTCAGAGCATATGTTCCCTTGTCCAGACTGTTCTTAATATGCTTTCCTCGACTTTACTTCTCTATGTAAGAAAAATAAATAAGTTGAAGGACTGAGGTCTAAGTTATGATTAAACTGGATTTATTTACAACGATCAATTAAAAGACGCAGAATAAGATTTTTTGTTCTTTCAGCTTTAGCAAAAATGGTCAGAGACCCAGATGCAAAGAAAAGTCAAGCTTTCATGCTTTCCATGCTACATAACTTGCTCTTCCAGTATCATGTGTTCTTCCTACCATTTATGAGAAAGCAAATCTGAAGCATGTTTTATCAGTGAATGCTGAGGGATCAGTATGTTATGTGCTTGGCTGTATGACTCTTATAAGGGGATGTTAGCTCAGCCAGCTGGAAATATTTTAAGCTTGCTTGTGCCAGAGAACAGTTTTAATTTTGGAACCCATTAAAGCAAACACAGCAGAGAGGTTTTTATTGATCAGGTAACCTTTTGGTCAACACTTTTTTAATCACTGAAGACCTACATTTAGGTCAGCATTTTTGGCTCAGAGAGTAGGGACCTTTTTTTTTAATAAGAGTGCCTCACACTGCATTTCGCATTTGAGCAGGCTATATTTTTGTTAAATTGGCCTACTTATTTAGAGCTACAGATGAGTTTTAAAACCCACCTTTTGGCACGTTGTCAATCACCTTAATAGTTTTTACACAGCTGACTAAGCTGATTTGAAATATTCCACACCAGCCGCTTGGACACACCCACTATGGTAGCTCCACCTTGCTGAGTGTACAGATATAAAGACTTCAGCCCATATATTTATGCATATTTTCCTTTAGCCATCTTCTAGCTTTTTTGATTGTCAGTATCTGACCACAGGGCCACTTTTGGCTTGATTTTTTTGGGTGGTGAACCACTTTTAAGCCAGCAATGAGCAATGACAGCAGTGCCTGATACCCTCATATCAATGCCACACACATCACCATGTCACAACCCCGTCTGTGTCACTGCTGTGCTGAAAAAGGTCCACCATTCGTTCATTACATTACATTACATAATCAACAGTAGCCATTTGATCAAGAACTGACCAATTACGAATAAGATGCCTAAATTATTGTTTCCTTATTTGAGATGTTTATGTGTTACTCATAATCAGAAATTTCATGCCAATAATTTTTTTTTACATTACAAAGTAGCTAGAAAAGAGCTTAGTAAAGAGATTGTGGCTCTAATATGTGATACTGTCTTACTTGGAGCTGCCTGTTCTTGCTCTGATGGTTCTTCCTCAGTTTTCTGCGGGCGACCTTTGATTTTGTATAACAAGGATAGCAGACGACCCTTGATAGATGTGTCCTGCTCCTCTTCTTCCTCCTCCATGGGAATGCCTGCATAGGCACATAAATGCAGAGTTTTATATCTACATGTCCTTCAGGACTGCGCTTGTTGTATTTGAAAAAAACAATTTGGGTCATTCCACGCCAAATCACCTAGGGCTTCTCCAGTCATGTCATGGGTTTCCATAAAAAAATAGAAGCAAAAACTTTGACTTAACCAATGTAACCATGCAAAATGCTCAAAAATGGATATTTAGCTGTGAACTCATGATGTAGCTTCAAATACTGCATGCAGAACTGAAGAATTCAGAGATCTGATAGAAATATAGTATGTAGAGCTGGTAGAAATGTAGCATACTATATAAAATTTAAATTTTGCAAAAATCATTTTGAAAACTGAACAATTCAATTTCAAGAATGAAATACAGACATGTAAAAGTAGTGTTGTATTTATACCCAGCCAATATTTTAGCTCTGTTCAGTCACTGTGTAAACAATTCAGAACATGATCGGGCAAACTATAAAAATTCATAAATAAATAAAACAAATTGGGACACAGATTTGCAGTTTTGCATGTCTGCAGTGTCTGTATATGTTAAACTTTGCTTGAATGTTTTAATGGAAATTCATGCACATAAAACAGAAGAATAATGAACATTTATGCTGTGCAAAAATGTATGTGTGTTTATGTTAGACAAAGTGAGATAGATATTGAGGCTCTAGGCATACCACAGTGTAGTCGCAGGTCATCATGGAAGGATTCAAGCTCCTCTTGGAGTTCCTCAGGGCAGGGGCAGTCCTCCCCAGTACTGAAGTTCAGCAGCATGTTAATCTAGTAGAAACACATAGTGTATGAGCTCAAGAGCAAGCTTGTGCTTATATTTCAGCTTTTCTTCTTTTGTAAAAAGGCTATCCTAAAGGCAGTTACAATAGAATATTCGGGGCCTCTTTCGAGTG
This sequence comes from Piaractus mesopotamicus, assembly GCA_023558415.1. Lineage (NCBI taxonomy): Eukaryota > Metazoa > Chordata > Actinopteri > Characiformes > Serrasalmidae > Piaractus > Piaractus mesopotamicus. The sequence continues at coordinate 26,847 of JAILXH010276248.1, read as the reverse complement.
AATCTCCCTGTATTTAAAAATAAATAAAGGTTATTTTCATCAAGTGCTGTTATTAATTATGAGTTATGAGACACAAAAAACTCTGACCTTTTCTAACGTTCACATTTCAAAAACAGAAATATGCTGTGTCTATGCCATGAAAGACCTCTCTGTTGCCCTGGATACAGAATAGGCTTATTTCTGACAACAGTGTAGAATGACATGTGGCTAAAATAAAAGGGTTTATATGAAAGATGCAATTTTGGAAAGAACAAAGCATCAGATTCTTTTATCAGCACCAAAAACAGAGGCAGAGAGAATAATGGAAGAGGTGATGAATCTGCTGAAGGGGAAGTGCAATTAAAAATGTGAAACAGAAAGCTTCTGGGAACAGCTGACTCATTAATGCACCACTGGACCTATGCGAAGCACAAATCAGACAGAATTAGATAAATGGCTAGGTTAATGCTCGCACTACTACTCTCCACAGCTTTGAGTCAAAGCAAACGAAAACAGATGCATGTGGCATGTTTTTTTATTAGCTTTGGCTACTGTTATTAGCCTTAGCAACCAATATTATTAAATTTAGCTACTGACAATTTCAATCTCATTGTCGAATCAGGTAGCACTCAAATCACTTTTGTGAGCATCACCGAAGAGAGAAAACCCATACCTGCAGGATTTCACGAAAAAATATGCTTTACTAATTTCATGAATATGAACTGTGTAATAAACTGTGCATGTATGACTGCTAAACATCAAAATAATTGCTATTTTATTAGTAACTACTTAATGACTAACACAATCAATAGTGACAGCCTTAATAAAATATAAGTACAAAACAAAGAAAAAAGCCTGTCAGGTACCACTGAGAAGCTCTACCTGCTCTTGAGGAGGAGAACGGAATTCCTTGGTCTTCTTGGCAGTGACAGCAGCAGACATGTTGAGGGCCTGCATGAGTTCATTGTAGCGGAATTTCTGGTTATACTGTAGCTTGGCCACAAAGTTGTCTGAGAAGGCCACAATGGCCTCGATACGCTGCTTCAGCTCACAGTCACAGAAATAGTGCAGCAATTCACACATCTGCAAGAGAGACAAACATGTGATGGTGAAATCACACAACTAAAACAGAGTAGCCTGCTTTGTGGTTTTACATAATTAACAATTAGTAATACCAGAATTCTGCAAAATGACCGGCAAAAAACACTTGTACAAATTAACTGTCACCCCATTTTTGCCCGAAACAGCATAGCCAAGTAAAAGGAGCACTGTTCCTATATACTCTGCGCTGAATTCATGATCTTGGTCTCATTTGAAAAATGTAACACTCTCAAGATTTTTTCCCCAACTGTCAGAATAATTGTATACATTACTGACAAAGAGTAACAGAGGCTAGAAAAGAGGAGTTTATTTCCGCTTGACTCATAGATCTCCAACTTGATCTCTGACTCTTGCCATGTTATCAAGACCACGTTTTGAATTATGATGTGTCCGTGGATAGTGACGAGGCTTTGAAGATAAGGACTCACAGATTTGCTAGCGTTTGCTCATTTGGTGCTTATGTTGCAAATGAGAGGAGAGTTAATGCTGTGAATAACGGATGATGAAATGGTTTGCAGGAATCGAATCCTGAGATTTCAAGCTTTCTAATGGCATATTGTATCACCGTTTTGATGCGCTGGACAATTTGATGCAAACAAATAATATATATATAAAAAATAAAAGTGAACTGGTACACTGATATAGAAAAGCTTAAACCATTCTGGACTCACTATTTTCAATAATATAATCAAATAATTTGCTGGAAGCTGTAAAAAAATAAGAAATTTCGGTGTCCAGAATGATGAACAGAGCTAATTATGATTCTAGAATGACTGACAAAACTGTATAACATCAAGAATTGAAGTTTAATATCCAGAAATGTGGTGATTAATTCCTGAGGTATGAGGTTTGAGAAAATATTACAGTATACTACTTTTCATTTAATAACTGCTTGTTGTTCTCCAAAATTAGAATAAAACTTGTGTAAATTATTAAAGATATTATTTAATAAATTACCATAATTCCAAACCCTCAAACAGCAGTGTGCATTTAATTTTCTGTCTGCAAATTACTGAGCTGCAACTGGTACAAAAAGTTATTATTACTAGTTTCATAAGTTTCATAAAGCATGTTTCTAGACATTTTCAAAGCTTGACGGCTTCAGCTTTTTCAGATAAACATAGTTAGAGTGAGACACACCTGACGTTTGACTGACTCTGGCAGGCTCTTTTCCAGTAGGCCTTTAGGTGCCTGTTTGGATTCCTTACTTTCTTCTTCTCCTGCCTCCACTGTTTTTTCTTCGTTGCTGCTGGTCTCCTCCTTCTCGGCTGCCTCTTCTGGCAATGCAAGCTGCAGCTCCTCCTCTTTGCTCTCAGTGAACACGTTGGGCTCGATGAGAAGCAGGATGAGCCTCACTTCCTCACTGCTTAGCGCTCCCATGATCAGCAGAGTGCCAATCAGTTTGAGAATTGGCACAAACTGGTACTCCACACTGCCCCCTACAGGGTCTCGGATGTGGGCCCCGCCACCCTGCACTGCCTCTGTCAGCATGCTGATGGCCTTCTCCTTCAGAATACGCAGGGGGAGCTGGGGGCTGTAGAGGTACTCTCGCTTCGTGATGATGAAACATGGAGGGGAAAAGTTGGGGTGAGGGGTGAGAGAGGTGCTCAGGCCCACGCCAGGTAAAGAGTGACGCTTGGAGTCATCAGGGAAGAGGCGGATGCTTCGTGTTTCATCTGTGACTGGGATGATGAACTCGTTGTTCATCATGAGGTGAGCTTCTTTAGCTGTCTCCAGGTGGATGCTAATGAGGACATCATAAAAGCCCTCGCGCAGCTGGCCAGACAGGTATTGGTTATCAATAGTGTAGAGGAGCTGGGATTGGTCAAGATGACTGCAGAGGGCATGGGCTACTCGAGTGTTTCCCAAAGCACACAGAGAGCAGTAGAGCTTCAGAGTATGGTAGTGGAACTGTCTCAAGTCCTCGTGCTCGGAGAGCTCCATGATATCCAAGCACCTGGAGGCCATTGGGGAAGACTGCATTTAACATCTTAAATACTAGGCTTATTATTCATTTATCAGTCTTAAGGCATTTTCTCCTGTAACTGCACTATACATTACACAATAACGTTTATAAAACTAATATGAACGTTATGTAGTTACAAGACTGAGGAATAAAGGTCTAGACCCACTAATGGGCTCTTTCATCTAGTTCCTTTGCTAAAGTCTACACAAGAGTTTGGGTGTTTGTGACACTGTATCTTTTTCATTTGGTTTCGGTTGGTTTCACATCTGTTTCTCAGCTATAGCGCATCAGTTTATAGCTGTAGGTTGATTGGTCAGAAATTTGGTAGGAAACTAATACTCAGTTACTTTCATGTTTGCCTCCTTTCGTCTCAAAAACAGCATATTTTTAATGCTTTCACTAGCATATCACTGTATAAAGTCCAGATCTATCTCTTTTTCTGCATTTAAATACTAAATTATTCTACCTATTACACTACATTATAACTGATATTCTTGATATCTGTGTGTGCCACAATTAAGCAATAAACGAAAATAAATCCTACTAGATCTATATGTCTAATTGAATTGTCAATATGAACATAATTGCTGATGCTTGGCCAAAATATGTTCCATATTCCATTTGCCAAAATCAAACACACTGCTTCGCTCTTAGTTAATTGCATGTCTACCATTATAAGCAGCAGCTTGTGCTGCAAGCATGACACGAGTGCCTGTCGAGTCAAACATTAAAACAGGCAGATTATACAGAAGGAAATGAATGCATGCTGTGATGCATAATTCTCTTGTTTGGTTCACAATAATGAA
>JAILXH010276248.1:2801-12838 GCA_023558415.1 Piaractus mesopotamicus | reverse complement strand
GTAAATTGAATGGTGAACATCTGGGCCTCCAAAATATTGTTCCTAATAAACGATAAGGTCTGGCCCCTGGAGTAATTTCTCCTGCCATGCTCTTGGACAGCGAGCTGCTCATTAGGTTTGTCTTAACAGCCGTTGTGGTCTGCAGCTCAACCACCGTGTGCTCCCGCTACACAGAGAGTGGGTCTCTTATGTGTGCAAGCGTGGGTGTGGTTGTGGATGTGACCAGAATTTTTAGCAACGCTGCAGCAATGAGCAGTGGACACACATTAAATTAGTCTGCTCTCATCTTTCCTGGCCCTATTATCTGAAAATGAGATCTACATGCTCGTCTGTTGTGCAGCTATCTGCGATCCAGTTCTTCTAAATTCAGGGTGACATTTTCAATTATCCTCTCATGGCATTCTCTAAATGGTCAGTTCTTGAGGCAGAAGTAATACTGGTAGTCCAGGTAATGAAATACAGATAAAAATCACTGTAGGTCCTTGTTATGGTGATGGTGTCATTACCTCTAGTGCACCATGGTTTCAGATCAGGATTTATGTTTGTATATAAAATGTTTTAGCAGTTTTCTTACCTTGCCATAAGTCCAGCCAAGCTCAATTTTGTTCATGCCCCAGAGTTCATGGATGTTCTCAGCTAGTTTGTCACGCACATTTTCAAGATGTGGAGGCAGAACAATCTGTCGAATGTAAAGAGTGTTTTTTCAGGGCTTTCATGTTTGCAAAAATAAAGTCTTTGAAGGGCCCACATTATTCTTTTATTTTTTCCATTTATGTTTGGGTGGTTTTATGCATCAAAACCAGTCATAATTACATTTTAATATGACTATTTTTTCACCACTTTTTCCATTCAAATTAAACAGGGTGTTTTTGTTACTATGCCTTTAGGTCTAGTATATGCAAATGAGCTATGTTCTGACTGGCTGCCCTGTACTGTGCCTCATTTAGAAAGCAGTCCAGGTTGAAACACTTTTTATAATTTCAGCATGAATGGGCAGAGCTAAACTGCTGTAGGCTGAATAGGTAGATATATGTAAATGGTAGAGACAGAACGATTGATCGGCTATGTCTCGGCATCAGCCAATTTTCAGCCAAACTATGTGATCGGCCGATATCAAATCAGTGATGTAAAACATATGCCCCATATTTAAGGATTGCTGCATCCCTGTGTGAGGCCCCATGCTCACAGTTCTTTGTTCAAATGCTAGATGGAAATACAGACCTTTTGACTTTTGATTACAGGACTAAAGGCCTATTTACCCAGAGTCCGATTTTTAAGTCAGGTTTTGAAAATGAACACACGTATGTTAATGCAGTCCAAAAATGACGGACTGAGACACTGTGTAAGTTCGTAAGTGTCATTGCTGCAGCACACAGAGCACAAAAGCTTATATGAAAAGCAAATGCTGAGTAAAAAAAATGCACAGGTTGAAGACAATATATGGCGGACGAGAGCTGAAAGGCTATGAACACTTGCTGGAAGTACATTACAGCGCCTGTATTCAACTATAGTTTATTCACTCCTTTTTTAATGAGAGGAGCAACAAGCAGAAGCACAGCCTCGAATTCCTCTACTGACCCGTGAAAATACCTGCAAAATTGCTTATCATGCAGCTTCAGCTCGCTCCTGTAAGAGGCAATGGGACTCCACGTGTAGTTGTCTTTTTGTACAATGGGATGTACCCAGTGTATGCACTGTTTAAGTTAATTGCAGTGCTTAAAAGAAAAAAAAGTTTTCAGAGTATTTAGGCAGAAAGATACTTCAGACTTGGTGTGAAGGTCCCACTGCGTTGAAATTGTATCCATTTTTTTCTTCTGAAAAAATTGAACTTGGTGTGAATAGGCCTTAACAGTCCAGCCCACCCTCGATTGGTATCAGATATCACCTGGTCGCATTGAGAGTTGTCAACGACCAGTATTAGCACCAAAACACTGATCAAAGGCATTTAGAAGTGAAAAATTAAGGCAGGTCATTGCAGCTTAGTTTCCATATGGACTGTTTGGACTGGAGGGAGTGTATTGAAACCTAAATAGTATTTATACACTACATCAAACCCTATCATTTCAAAAAAGTGAGAAATATAGTGTCCATGATTCCCTTTAAGAAGGAATAGACGGAAAAATCAATAGTACGTAAAAATTTCATAAAGAAGACAATGGTATAATGACTAACATCCAATCAGTTATTTCTTACTATGCACTTAATGTAGTTACACTGGTCTACAACGGATGTTGTTGTTTACAGACTCTCTATAATAATTGGTCTTTTAATAATAGAAGTCTTTTTCATGCAGTTGTTCAGTGTTCTTGAAGTACTGATGATACCCATAATACACTCAGAAATGTGTATTGTGACATAATTTATCAATAATGATAACACATCATCATACTGTCCACCTCTGGTATTATATGTAAATGTAATTTCCTAAACATCCCCAAAAGGCCAGTAAAAATAAAGAATAGAAATAAAAAAGCATAAACAATTAGAGAGAAAGTTCAAAAGGAAATAGAACATAGGAGTTTTCGTTTATCTGACCTGGCTGGTATTGACTGGTATGGGGATGAAGGAGGCCTGAGAGAGAAGTTGAGTTGTTCCCAACAAGTCCCTCACTCCCTCTAAATCTCTCTTATACTCCTTCACAGGCTCCACACGCATCTTTTCCTTCGGGAGCAGGGCCTCGTAACAAGGTGCGTAGCCGGCTGGGGGCATGAACTTAAAGTCACCATGGCGACCTCCCAACAGGAAACGAACCCTAGAGAAAAACGATATAGTAAAATGTAATTCGTTCTGATCCATTATTCAACATTTAACATGCTGCACTGAGTTCAGACAAATACAATTCCCAAAAATGTCTGTTATGGTGAAGTCTGGAATCAGCTGTGAAGTTCAGTGAGTAATGGCCTGTCAGCATTCACTATAAAAAAACTTGTCTTGCATTCAAGGTGAATGGAAAGAGGAAGCAACTGTGTCCAGCAAAAACCCACTGGAAAAATGGTCTCAAATGTTAGTACCCCAAGTTCAATTTTGAACTAAAAATAGTTGAAAAAGCACCTTTGAGAATTTCTGCCAGACTTTGTCCTCATCAATAATTATGACTTGCTACACTTATTCTCCATTGTACTTGTTCAAACTTTTCACGCAGACATACTTTAGAGCAAAAGAAAAAAAATGACCCTGTCTCCTCAGGTCTCCAGTAATTTCCATAATTTCATACAGCGGCAGATAAACTGTCTCCATACTCCCACTGGTTATTTATGTAGGAATGTAATTATGCAGGGCAGGTGAGCAATGTGTGGCAACAGTGGCTGCAGCACTAACTTGACCCCTGCTGAGAAGCTGACGACGGGGAAGAAGAAGCCATCCGTGTTGAAGTCTTCAAACATTCCCTGCACAGGCTGGCCGTTGATGCGGAAGGACATGCTGGGTGCGCCGAGGTCCAAGCAGCAGCTTACCACATCATCTGAGTTCAGCAAGTGCTGGTTAATGGAGGCCACAGCCCGTGGGATTCTCCCTGTCACACACAGAGTGACTGGTTAGTAAGTGCTTTTTAATGCTCTGCATAGTGACGCGCTCTGCCATTTAGCTGAGTTAAGCTTTGAGGCAGGAATTTCTGAAAGAGATTGTGATAATTCTGATTAATTCTAATAATTCAAGCTATATAAATACAGTACTGTGAACAAATCAAGCTCCACTCTTCCTTCAGATCTGAAAAAAATCCACAGGTCTTTCTGGTCATCCTTCCATTGTGAGAAGACAACTAAATGCTTTGGGTCTGAAAGGATGTGTAGCTATCAAGAAACTGATAACTGAGAAAATGAAATAGACGAAAGACAAATTTGCAAATCATACACAGAAGCTGCTGTTGAGTCCAGACCTCAACATCACTGAATTTGTTTGGGGTTACCTAGATTGCGAGAAACAAGAAGAAGAAAATGCAACCACCTTTAAGACTGAACTTGGGAAAATATTCTTGCACATTTATTTGAAACACTGAAAGCAAGTCTCCTGATAATAACTGAAGCTGTAATAAAGGCAAAAGGTGGACACACTAAATACAAAAAAATGATATAACATTTGATTAATTACATACAGAAAGGCTTTCTGTTAAATATATATTGTCTGCTTTTTTCCTGATGTTGAATCAATGAATAACTTCTATGGCTGTTTTTACTAGAAATGAAATAAATGATTGGTTTCTGACTTCTGCAGAGTACTGTACATTGCCCATCAAATGTTTGAGAACACCAAACATTTTTGCTTTTTCCAAGTAATGTTTGATATTCACTGTTACATTTCAAATAAATAAGACAAGATACCTCCAAAGGTTTATTTTTTTAACATAAACCAGCGATGAACCCTTTTTTCATGTTTATCAGCTTCACTGGTATTAAGAGGAGGTTCTGCCTAAATAATATATTTAGTTTTTTTCTTAAAAGCACATATTAAAAATATTTTCACCCAAAAGTGGTTTAAACAGCTGAAAGGCTTGAGCAGTGATTAAATGACATCACAAAGAGTAAAATAAATGGGTTTTGGCATTTATCCAAGAATAATTATTCCCAAATACTGTTGCAAATATTGTCACAAATATTTATGTGTGATATTCGTTTCCTCTAAATACACACAGTTACTTTATATGTTAAGTTATTGAAATCTGATAAGAAAAATCTCATTTGTATTTAAAACATTTTTTTTTAATTGGTGCCACCAAACGCATGATGAGCATAAATGTGCATATAAATTAGTTAATATGTTCTTCAGGTTTGTATTAACTGCATCAGGTTTGTAATAGTGACATGCTCATCAGAACCCAGCAAGTACCTGACCACAAATGGAGACCATCAAAGCTGTAGGAGTAGAGATCGTCCCCTACACCATTCCCTCCCCAGCCCTCTCCACCTCCGGGGTACGGAGCGTAGCCTTTTGTGGTGGCCCAGCCTACGCGAAGGTGGGTGGGTGAGCTGGTCACAAAGTGGTCCACTTGGTCAATTATCAGCTCATAGTACCACTTCTTATACTGTGCTGAACCCTCGCTCATGCCCAGGAAGATGTTGGGTCTCATACTGCCAGAAAGACCAGATACTAGGTTTACCATACAGATGTGCTGGGAAAGCGAGTGCTCAAATATTAAAACTGAGAAGAACATGAACAACCTCAAAATATCACACACAATATGAACATTTTAATTCCTTTTTTGCAGATGTCAGTGCGCCATGTTTACCTTTGAACATCATTGACCAACTGTGTTTGGAGCAGCACATCTCTCCTGGGCAGCAGGTGTTCAGCAATGAAATTCTGATTGGCTCTGACCGCCACTCCATTGCAGACACAGAGAGAGCAGAGAATATCCAGAATCTACAGGGGTATCATGGGGAGGAAGCAGGTTGTGAAGCATTTTAATCAGTGGGTGGCCAATAATAATATAACACAGCAATACAACACAGCCTATGAGCTAAATGATAGTCTTAAGGCTATATAATGTATGTGAGAGATTGGGCACCCCTGGTCTGATTACACATTTTCTAAATGCAGACCTTTTTACTGCAGTTAAAAAGGTTAACCCAACATCTGCATGGAACAAACTTTACAAATGAATGCCCAACTACCATTTCTTTACTACATTTAATATATTAAATTTGAAAAAAAAGAAAAGAAAAATTGCTTATTCCACTCATTAGGCCTTAATCCAAATCAGGTATAGACAATGTAATGAATTAAGTGACCTTTCAAACCTCTCAGAGTGTTGTGCGAATATTTAACAGTAATGGGCTCATCTAGCAGCTAACTGAGGATCTGAAACTACAGATAATTTACTCTTACAAAGCAAGAGAAGACTACAAAAAAAAAAAAAAAGCGTCATAAAGAAATGGAAGTTGAGATGGACTGTTAAGGTCAAGGCACGATCTGGAAGACCAAGAAAAAAATCTCTAAATAAACTGCTCGTAGACCAGGCAGGTATGCAAAGCAAAACTCCTACATTACTGCCAAGAACCTACAGGAAGATTTGGCAGAGGTAAGTAATACACAGTCCACATGGAAGGATCATCAGAAGGAAAACTTACCTGTGATCTCATTAGTGAGTCAGTCAGTGTCTGAAGTAGTCAACATAGCACTTAGATAAACAAGAGGCATTTTGGAAACAAAAATTGAACTCTTTGGCCACATTTACCAAAGGCATGCTTTAAAGAAAAGGACACCTTACCATCCCTTTGGGGTTGTTAGACAGCCAGCAGCATAGGAAATATTGTGGGAATAGAAGGAAGAAGGTATTCTACTAAATATGACCAAATCCTGATTGTTAATGCTCTATGACAATGAAGAAACTAAAGATAAAAAAGTTGGACATTACAAGACAATGATCCAAAACATACATTAAATCAACCCTGAACTACTTCAAGAAATGAAGGATTAAGATTTTGAAATGGCCTTCACCATCCACGTACTTGAATATTCTGAAAAAAATGTTAATAGATCTCAAAAATGATGTGCATGCAAGACCAACGAATACATAAGAACTAGAAGAGTTATGCAAGACAAAGTGAAAAACAATTTTTAAATCCAAAATAAAAAGACTGTTAGCTGGCTACAAGAAATATTTTAATATTTATAATTATTATTAATATTTCAGCCAAAGAGAGTCTTTCTAAGTACTGACTGAAAGGTATCCAAACTTATGCACATGCACCATTTTATGTTTTACTTTTTCCAATATGTTAAATTCAGCAAATAAATAATGAGTATGCATTAAAATATGCAGAAATATGTCATATTTATTTTGTTCAATGCAGAGGTGGTTTTAATTTTTTTTTTCCACTTATAAAGTCAACAAAATGTGTCATTTGACCAGGGGTGCACAAACTTTTGCATGTAACTGTGCATTTAAACTCTACCACGTAGAATGGTATGACAGCGTAGCATGACGGGCATCTCCAATAATGAGTTTATGAGTGTACTTGACCTAGATTTTACAAGGCAGTAGAATTCTTAAGTCAAATACCCTGGGTCAACATATAAGGGTGAATATCTGCCCCTTGTTAAACTAGAGAGGAAACCAATAAACCATTAATCTGAATTCCTATAAATGAAGTCACATTCAGCAAACAAAATCTCATCATCTTCACGTATTGTTCATTGATAGAAGCAATTAAGCACTTTAAGGCTTTTTTATACAGGGATGCCTTTAGGAAATTAAACTTAAAATATTGGTCTGTCTCTTATCCTGACAGCCAGCTCCAGAAGGATTAAAGGTTTTTCTCTAAATTATTTACATTTCACATTTACATGGAACTGAAAAATCCATTTCAGAGGCACCTCTGCATTTTCACTCAGTCTTTTACACTCAGCAGAACTATCTCTAGTGTCTCAGTGTAGAGGATATAATGTATGGGGCTGGAGTTAGAGCAGTGGCGCAGTGTGCTGTAGCAGATGCTTTTTTTTCTGCAGACAGCTACGTGTGAGGTGACTGCTTTCGCTGACCTTGTGGTTACGTCCGTGCTTGTAGAGGAGAGAGATGATGGATTTGATGTGGTCTTTTTGGATGATGTTCAGAGCCTCTGGACTCTCTGTCAGGATACAGTGCAGGGCCTCGAGAATGCCTGCAGAGACGACCAACTGTCAGTAGTTTGTTTCTAAGTATGTACAAGCTAACTTTGAAATACTGCAACAAACATGAGATGTTACAAGCACACAAGCCAAAAACTGAAAGATGAGCAAGCATACCTCTGCAATTTAAAGTTTTCTATTAATGCTGCAGCCACTAGACTACATGCCACTGTGCTAAATACTGAATATAGGATTGTTATGCATGATACCAGGATACTCATAAAAGTGTTTCAGAGTAATAGTGAAGATATCAATACTCTAAAATATCACATTTTAGAATAAGTACAACAATGAGTAATACTGGCCTCATATCAAATAAAGCTATTTAGACACATCCTACCTCACAGCACATATGACTGGCTTAAATTCATTAACGAGGAAAGACATTGTAGATAGTATTTGGAATGATTTTCGTTCAACATTTTCACACTCTGATTGACCAAAAGTTCTGAACGAACACACTTTCCACAAAAATTTTGAAGTAAAAAATTATTTAAAAAGAGCTCATGTAAGAAGGGCAGTGTGGGTAAGGCAGATTGGACACTAAACATGAATCATTGATTAATCCTACAGAACCAAGTGTCTTGCTGTTGATCCATGCTGTGAATCTGGCTCATGTAACTCTGCTGCCAGAGCAGTTACAGCATGTGCATGTTAATGTTAAATATACTGGAATGTATCAGCATGTAGAATTGATGCTTTCTTTGTGCATCTGCATCTTCTATTACCATATAAAAGATGCACAAAGCTTCCTTTATTGCTGGATGCAATTGTGCGGGTTAAATCAGAATGCGGTTTAGATCGGTAAGCGCATATTATTATTTTAATTAGTTGCTTTATTATTGGATTAATTTGAGTAAATATGTGAAAAAATGTAAACAGAATGTGACTAATGTCAGACTTCTATTCCTATTCATGTTTTCTTGTTCAAAACATTTTGAAGACAAACTAAAAAAAACAGCTTCGTTAGATCACATATTGTTCACACAACAAATAAATGCAACAACACCATGAGATAACTGTTTATAGAATCCTTGTAGACTTTCAACAACCCTATTTAGAGCCATTCTCATCAGAAGGTGAATACAACTTGGTAGTCTTTCCCAAGGTCTCTTATTGTGGCATTTTCTTGTTGGTAGCACTGGCATGCTTCATAGCAATTAGCATGCTCAAACTTCAGTATCGTGTGTGTGTGGGGTAGCTATCCTTGATGCTATCCTTTTGAGTGAGTTTAAAAAAAGAGAAATTTCCACCAGTAGTGACTACACAAGGGTAAAAACCGGATGCTAAATTATTGGATTAAATAATCAGCAATACTTTCATCATTAAATGCTCACATTTCCTGGCATATAATAAATTGGCCAATAATATATTGTGCACCTCTACTTTAAACATGGGCCTTTAGAGCAAAATGATGTTTCACATACAGACATTTAATCAGGCGTGTCCTAACTTTTGACTGGTGTTGTATATTGCCGTTGTCAGGACAAAACATTGTATCTCCACTTTTGTCACTTTTTTCATTTTTGACATAATTTGAAAATGCTAAAAGCCCTTTACATTCTGGCCAACATTCATGGTAACTGACCAGTACAAATGGTCTAAAATTACTTGAAAAACATAATTGCTGCATTTGTCCTTCTCCTATAAATCATCATTTTGGAGATACAAGGTTTTGTTCCCACAGCAATTATACACATTAAACCTATGTGTATCATTGCTGTGTATCTGCATTACTGAATTACAATTCTAAATACATAAAAACTGATTTCTAATTTTTTAACAGTAGTGTATGAATAGCATTATGGGATAGGAGATGGGAGAACATGAGAGTGCATGTGGTGTATACCTGAAGAGGATTCCAGTCGCTCCAATTTGCTGACCAGCCAGTCCAGTTTGCGAGAGAACTGAGTACAGTTGGGTCTGTTTCCTCGGATCAGGGCAGCTGGAGGACGAGAACGAAAAGCAATAAAGGTGCTGCCTTCTTTTCATTAATAATAAACCTCTGACCATTACTGCATGTCCTTCATATCCTTCACGCACAGGGTGGTCCACCTGACGGGGGATATTCTGAAAACAATTTACCGGTGCGCTTAAGGCAGACTGTGAATAAAATGCTAAATGAGAGTCTGTGAGCTAACAGATTCATTCCTCAGGGAGTAATCCATCAAAAGCAACAGCAGGCAGAGAACTCTGAAGGGGGATTGGAACCACACTTATGACTTGCGTGGGAGCCCAAACACCCCGAGCAGGGCAGCAATGTGAGGCAGTAAATGGATCTGTCAGAGACACTGAAAGCGGGCGGATGTCACCAGCCTGACGCGTCATGCCCACTGTCCTGCACCCCAGACACAGCTTTCCCTGAGGGTGACCTCCACTCTTTTTCTGGGGGACATGAAGTCTTGTAAAGCCTCAGCAGGAGGGCCTGATAAATG
>JAILXH010276240.1:0-16942 GCA_023558415.1 Piaractus mesopotamicus | reverse complement strand
GATGTATTATGGCCTTATTTGACTGTGGTGCTGTTCTGATTCGGTTTAGGACTCTTGGAGAGGCTTGGGCTCAGTTGAAGAAGAGTCTTGCTGATGAAGCCGAGGTTCACCTTAAATTCTCCTCAAAGGTAGCAGACACTGAAACATAGCATAACTTACTTTTTTAGTTATGCACTGTATGATATTCAGTAAATATCCCAGAATTGTATGGGTTTTGCAAAAGATTTACAAAATTTTCCACTGACTCCAAATGTGTTTGATCAGCCAGGACCTGTTTGGTGTCTGAAGATCAATTCTATTGTTAGTTTAGTTTCACGCACTGGGGCTATGAGGCTAATGTTGATAACAAGTAATGGAAGATTATACCTAAAATCTCACTAGGGCTGGGACCACATTTGGGCTAAGGGGAACATCGTGTAAATTAGATCTTTCACCATATTACTTCTTTAAGGGAAGTAGAAATTAATTCACTGGTGTGGTACTGGTCCATGTTTTTTTATTTTACCTGAAGAAAATGAAAAAATGAACATGATTTAGAGCACTTTCTTTTCTCTGTAAACCCAAGGAAAAAAAAATGCGCTTTATCAGGCCACATCATAATCATTGCTGAGGCGGAAACTGTAGTCCAAACACATACCCCCATAAATAAAGCACAGCATAGCAGCCCTAGACAACAGCACACACATCAAATCATTACGTCTGCAGCATTGCTCTTGCAGGCACTTACAAACTGAGAAAGAACACACAGAAAGAACACAAGAAAACCCTGGAATGCCGAACACAAGGTAATGCTTGGATTCAGTGCATGTATTTACACACATATTCATAAACATGCATGGATTCAGCAGATCCACTGACATGTACACCTACACACACCAAAACACACATCCTCACAATCTGTCAGGTCTGCGGCTAACGGCACTGAGGGACAGTTGAGTGGGCAGTAGCTGAAAGCTGCTGAGGCGCTGGGCCGGTGGGCAGAGTAATGTGCGGAATCCATCTGTCTGCATTGACCGCCACATCTCTGCCTTGCAGCTCCAGAGTGAGGTGGAGAAGCCACTGCTCACATTCAGAGGGGACAACTTTAAGAAGGACATGAAGAAATATGACCACCACATCGCTGACCTGAGAAAACAACTGGTCAGTCGCTATGCGGCCGTAGAGAAGGTATGACTCCAGATGTATCTTTTTTTTTTTTTAATCTCCACAATTGTCCACTGTTTGTGGATATATGCTCACCCAGATTCACCCAAATGTACAATACTGATTAGGCACCTGAGATAACTGATTGGGACCACTGGTGGTTCCAAAACGCACTTTGTCATATTCTTCATAACTTTCATATTTCATAAGCTACATTCAAAAGGTGGGTGAGATATGAGAGCTGTAACTGTCTTCTTTCCAGTCAAATAGATGCGTATGTAATTTTAAACCCTTATAATAAAAGAAGCTGAACTCACAATTTTTTTTCTACTGAAAGTCGACCCATTTTTCCACAAATCTGAGCTATAAACTGGATCCCAGATGGTGTCTCTGCAGTGATGTATACAATACAAAGAGCGTCTAAGATTTTTGTCTTTCAGCAGTAAATTGTAAGCATATAACTATGTGTATGATCATAAAACACATTTTCTGTTAATTTGAGGGGAGCTTTTACAAAAATAAATAAATAAATAAATACAATAAAAATTTACATTCATTTCATGCAGTTACTGAATAATGTGCCTTACGATTTGGGCATGTAAATTCAGATGGAAAAACCAAAGTATACCCTGTAGAATAAGAGGTTAAAAACATTTATCTGAACAAAAACTGTGCTGTTTTTTGCCAGGAAAAACACCATGTAACACCAGAATAAACGCAACAAGCAGTAATGCAATAAAAAAAAGTAGTTGGTATTAAGTTCATTAGAAGAACACAGATTTGGTTTCAGATGTCTTTTCGATGCCGCCAGCCCCCAATCACATACACATGTTCCACTCCACTGGCATAACTGATTTCATTTAATGGAGCATTGATTAGCAAAACCATGTTTTGGAGAGATTTGAAATGGTTAAACAAATACAAAGACTTACATAAAATCAATACTTTTTGTATTGTTCTTTGTATTATAATAATAGTGTTTTGATTAAATACATACTTACTGCCCAGATACTGGCCTGGCAGATATATTGTTTAGTGATATTTAGGTTCCAAAAATTTCCTAATAGTTCCCTAATAATTAGTGGCTTGTCTTGTAACAAACAAAAACAGTGACCTGTAACAAATCTCTGATGTGAAGAATATCATTCATTTTAATGGATTCCTGCCAGTCTTTATAGAGACTGCTAAAGTGACAGTCATCTGCTTACTTTTACTACAGCCAGGTCTGCCCGTAAGGTGGGAAAAGGAGAAAGCTTTCAGAGACCCACCAGTGTTTCGACTGTATTTGAGCTACTAGCTTTCCATCAAAACACAATAAAACTAGCTGCATATTAAATGTGAGTGCACAAATGTTTAATTGCAATCTGCATCTGTAGGTAGACAATCAGGTACCTGTTCAGTAGAATTTTTCAGGGGCTCAGCCATGTTTTGATCAAAGCAGAACAGGCCAAATTGGTAAATTCAAACACAAAAGACCATAAAAATAACAAACCATAAAATGCTCAGGTACCTAATCTTTTGTATAAGGATGTTACAGGTAAAAACTGACAGTCATATCAGTCAGTAATGCAGTTTGCTAAATCTACTGCTGTAAAAAGAATATAAATATAACATATAAAATTATAACAACCATTTATCTGGTACTGACAGCACATTTAAGGGGTTAAAATTCAAATTTCAATCTGTTACAGCATGAAAGAAGTGCATTAACTCTGAAATTAGTAAATAAATGTAAAATGCAGCTTTTGATGAACTGGTACAGTGAAGGACCCCATAGAGTCATGTTTTGGGTACACATTTTCCTGTATTTATATTAGTACATTTGCGCAAATTGAAATGAGCAACTGTTAGCTTAACAGATTGTGCTGTATGCATCACAGCTACCTTGTCTTACTGTATCTGTGCCCAGACTCACTCATCCTCAGCAGATGGTTTGGTGAAGTGCTGGGCTGAACTCATCAGAGTGCCACCTCACGTGTTGCATTAATATTCAGCAGTGTTCAGCTCAGACAGCAAAACCAACCAAATTCATCTTTTACTCTTTGCAGGGAATTAAACAAGCAGGATGACTGACCACCACCTATTGGATAATTCTGTTGAAAAATATCTTTTAGCCTCTTAAATTTCAAGGCCTAATACATCCTAAGACTTATTATTTAGTAACTACATGGAAAACAATGTACAATCAGTTGTAAACTCTAACTCTAAGTTGAAAGAGTAAGGAATGGAAGCCTGGATCTGCTAGCAGGTCCTAGGCATTTAAGGATAATCCTTTTAGGCTTTCATCCAAAAACAAATCTAGGTAACTTTGGACAGTTAGGGAAAAATGAGATGCTCCGTGAAAATCCTTAGTAATAATGATAAACTACTGCTGTACTCAAAAGTTTAAACTTTTGCAAGTGCCATATTTTATAGTTTTTTTCCCCAACAAATAAACAGTAATTGTAACTTCAGATGTGCAGAAATATGTTCTATGTAGAGGATGTGTTAACTTATTTACACTTAGAAATTCAAGAAAACGTCATTTGACCAGGGAACCCAAACCTTTGCATTTTACTGTAAACAAAGCTTATATGAGGGTAGTTGTAGACTTTATATTAATGCCTTGTTGTCTTTGGCCTGTGTGTCTGCAGGCCCGTAAGGCTCTTGCGGACAGACAGAAGGACTTGGAGGTGAAGACGCAGCAGCTGGAGATCAAGCTGAGCAACAAGACAGAGGAGGACATCAAGAAGGCCCGGCGGAAATCCACACAAGCAGGTCAGGGGCCTGAGTGCTCTCGCACATTCTTGTGTCCCCAAGCAAGCAATGTCGCTTCCAATGCGATCATAATCATTAAGCAATAACTCATAACCCAGCTTGCTGTTTTCTGTTGGCCACTCCTAAGGTTTACGAATTTATTTATGAGCTTTCTGGAAAAAAAACACAAATGAGATGCTGTGTTTGCATTCATACATTGAGCTGCAGGCATCCTCAAGCATTAAGGTGTTGTGAATTTATGTCAGTTCTTCTCACTTTCAACCAGTATTGAACCAGCATTGATGAGTGGCCGTGTCTGCTAGAACCTTCCTTCTGTGATCATTAAAATCTCAGGCTGGTCTAGTACTCTAGTACAGCTGTCAGAAACAGTCCAGCAGACTGCAGTGTAATAAGGACTCCAGCATGCTGTCCTCCACTTCACTTCACTGTTCAGCCAAGTTCCTTCTTCAACAACCATAAAACACTAAGAGCTTCTTGAGTTAAGCTCATTGTGAGCTTAATTCAAATATGCTACACAATTTCCTTTGTATAAAGTTCAGTTAGTGCTTGAAGGTATTGATAAAATTTAATATTAGTGTTTTATATATATATATATGTATATATATATTATTTTTTGATGATCTTTAAGTTTGTATTAATGGTGCTCCTGAATGGTGCAACCGTCTAAGTGTTGGCCCAACAGCAGTTACACATTTAAATGTAGTTGTAGTAAAAACAGTGGCAAGAAAAAGTATGCAAACTCTTTGGAATGACCTAGTTTTCTGCATGTATCGGTCATAAAATGTCATCTGTTCTTCATTTAAGTCAGAAGTATAGACAAACACAATGTGCTAAAGATAGTAACATAAACAATTATAATCGTTCATGTTTTATTGTGCACAGTAAGTAAACATTCACAGTGCTGGTGGAAAAAGTAAGTAAACCTTTGGGTTTAATAACTGGTCGAACCTCCTTTAGCAGCAGTAACCTCAAGCAAGTGCTTCCAGTAGCTGTAGATCAGAACTGCACAATGTTAAAGAGAATTATGTTACTATTCTTCAATACAGGACCATTTCTGTTTAGCCATATTCTCCAGATGTCTGGTGTGAATGGCTCTCTTGAGGTCATTCCACAGCATCTCTAATGGGTTAAGGTTTGGGCTCTGACTGAGCCACTCGAAGAGGCAGATTTTATTTTTTGAAGCCGTTCTGTAGTAGATTTACTTCAGTTTTTAGGGTCATTGTGCTGCTGCATCACCCAGCTTCTACTGAGCTTCAGTTGGCCATCCTGATATAATCTTGTAAGATACTGTGATAAAAATGGGAATTCATTCGATTATCACTCGATGATGGCAATTGGTCCAGGCCCAGAGGCAGCAAAGCAGCCCCAATATCATGATGCACCCTCCACCATACTTCACCGTTGAGATGTTGTTTTCATGGTGGTAGGCAGTGCTCTTGTTACACCATATGTAGTGCTGTGTGTTCTTCCTGAACTTTCATCAGTCTACAAAACATTTTCCCAGTTCGTCAAAGTTCAGGCGTGCAGCAGATTTTTTTTGGAGAGCAGACTCATGAACAGAAATGTTACCGAGCATTCTCCGTTGTGCCTTTGGAGTGATCTTGCTGGATGCCTACTTCTAGGGAGAGCAGAAACAGTACTAACTGTAGACTGATGAATACCTAAACTCTTTGGGATAACTTGGTATCCATTTCCAGCTTTATGCAAATCAGGAGTTATTGATCGTAGGTCTTCTGAGATCTCTCTTTTTTGCGAGGCAAGTTTCACATCAGCAGATGCTTCTAGTAAATATCAAACATGAGTAGTCAAAGTAGCTCTCATTTCATTGATTGGATCCCAGGTTTGCCAGCTCCTGACTCCAGTTAGCTTTTGTTGAAGTCATTAGCCTACTTTGTTTCCACCCTACACTGTGGCTGTTTGAGTGATGTATTCAATATGGACAACAACAGTACATTATTTTTGTGTTATTAATTATGTTTGTTCTTTATTGTAACTTAGTTGAAGAACATATTTTAAGACAAATTTATACATAAATGAAGGTCATTCCAAAGGGTCCACGTACTTTTTCTTGCCACTGTGTATCACTATAGCTAAGCGGTAGCCCTGTCTTTAGGAGTTCATCCCTAGTGGTGCCACATGTGTCCGAGACTGGGAGTCCAAGAGAGCATAACTGGCTTTACTCTGTGTGGGAAGGATGACTCTCACTCTCCTCCCATCACTCAGCACGATGCTAGCCAACACAGGCATCTGTTAGCTGATGTTAGCTCCTTCAAGTATGTTAAGCTGTCCAGTATTGTTGCATTAGTGGCAGTTCGAAAAGATATGGTGCGCCTCACATGACTCGAAGGAAATGAGTCTTTTTACATTCACCTGCTTTAAAAGTAAAGAACATTTAGCCTTTTCTTGTAAAGCTACCATGGTAGCATTGTGTGATGAGGAGACCTCTGCGTTCTCCAAACTGGCAATGACTAAATTGGAGAGAAAAAAAAAAAGTTTGCAATAATAATGTACAAGTGAAAAGTGATTTGCAATAATAAAGTATTAAACCCATGCATCCTGAGTACTAGTGAACATCTAACAAACCAGAAATAGTATGTTAGATTGGGCTGTTTTGTTCTCTTGTCTCTTAAAAATAACACCAAAAGGAATTACGCAGTATTGTAAACATTAACCAAACAGAAACCACATTTCCACAAAGAAATGTAGGTTTTATGTATTTTGAACTTTTCTTTCAAAACAATCTCAAGCAGCCAGCAAATGGGTCCTGCATGCCATGTGTAAAGTGCACTAAATAGAAGTTAATAAACAAAAATCAAACTGCTTTTCAACAGAGATGCTATTTAATGGAACAGAATAATGTAACACTTGTTGTCTATCAGTATAAACCAGTATAGGCAATACATTGCATAGCACTGAATGCAGTTGCAATTAATGTCTATGTTTTTTTTTTTTCCAGTTTTGCATTTACTGAGCTGGAGACTTCATTCTACCCCACCTCCCTCTCCTCCTCTCATACTATCATCCACGCTCTATCAGGACAGCTTTGCCTCTGAAATAAGCCCAGCATCACCCAATGCTCCTTCTTTAGCACTGCGTAAGCAGCTTTTTTCCGCAGGATGCTCTAGCGTGGAGCACAAATTGCCTGCCATTGTTATGCAGTTGGGTTGGGGAAGAGTTTCAGCCGCTGTTTGGAGAAGGGGTGAGAGGCGTGACGGGCAGGCCGAGCGAAAGCCCCTGCGTGGGGGCAGAAAGTGCCTTGGCCAAGCCCCAGGATCCCGCGTTAAAAGAAGGAGCCAGTTCCCGTTGGCTCTAGACAGCAATGGAAAGTGGAGGTCCAGTGTGGTGATCTGTGTTTTTATGGTGGGATAATAGCCCCAGTGGGGAAGGGCTATTAAAGACAGTCCAGCACGCTAAGCTTCTGGCCTCACCGTGTGAGTGTATCAATGCTGGATTTGTCCTGCACTGGCCACTCACTCATCCTTAACGTGAGAGGAACTCAACAACCCACAGGATGCGGTTCACAAAGCTCTAAACTGCGTGACGCATTGTGGGAGAGTATTTTCCCAGAGTCCGTGTCCAGGCAGAGGACATAGAGTCCACTAGCCTGACTGACGCACAGGCATTGAAGGGCCTCATAGGGCGACATGCCTTATGCAGCACACCAAATGTGTGAATCAGGTTCTTGCAAAGTCACATAGTCTATGGAGGGAATTTCAAGTAGAAGTCAGGAACAATACAGCAGGGGTATTATTTGGGGGTATACAGAGAATAACCTTTATTTTCTTATTTGCTCAAAGTTGATCCTAAAGAAAGTTTTTTTTTATTTTTTTTATTATTATTTAAAAAGCAGTGCATCAGTGGAGCTAGTTAAAAGCTGTATCTGAGGGAGAGGGCTGCAGTCACAGATTCTATCATAGCAACATACAGCATGCAAGCAGCTGGGTTTTAGGGTAGAACTACGGATGGCTACAAAGGGTCAGACAAGGAAAATATGTTAGTGGCATTACAAAAAATTGTGGCATTAATCATTGAACATGTTATTAATGAGTTAACTTTGACACCACTTGTTTAAACATAAAAGCTCTAATTAAACAATACACAGGACTAAGTTTCCCAAAAGCATCTTAGCACTAAGATGATTCTTAAATGGTAGAGCAAGCATCACACTGAACACTCTCTCTACCAGTTAGGATGCTGCTTTTAGAAACTGCGGCCAGATTAGTGTGGCTCAGATAAATACACATTGGTTTCAAAACATAAGATTGCTAAGTAGCATGTCCTTTTGCAAATTAGTGATCTTATAAAACCGAGCAGTAAACAAAATAGAAAGGCATGGGATGCACCCAGGTGCCTAGTTTTAATCACTGACAGTGGTTTCCATGAAAAATGGCAAAAAAGAGACCCTCAGAAAAGACCGAGTGGCCTATCGGTTTCAATTTTCAATGTAGTATTTTGAATGTTAATGTTTTGTTTTTTTGCCTTACACCATTGAAATCGTTACAGCCTTAATGCGTAGTGCAATAAGTATGCAGTAACTGTAGTTCACTTGCATTTAACTGTATCTACCAAGTGGTATTATGAGTGTTTGTTACTACCAGTAACTAAGCACTCTATCCTGTTACACTTTGAATAACAAACAATAGAAATATTGCCCAGTGTTGTTTAACTATAGCTATATGTAATGTACAGGTGGTTTAACTAGAGTACTGTTAAAATAATAAATACTAAATCTTGTTGAGTACCAGCTCTCCTTCAGAACAACACACTAGGTTGCATATTTAATTGCGCTGAGGTTCCATCCACCTCTTTTTGTTTACATTTTTTGTTTTTCTGTTCTCTCTCTCTCTGCCTCTCTGTTTCTCTCTCTCTTTTCTCTCTCACGAGTCACGCCTACACACAATTCACTTTAAATCAGTGGGAAACATCAGATATAGTTATGTGTTGCCTACCCTCTGTCACTTATCACTTTTGCCCCAATTACTGAGGAAAATGTCATTAAAACCACGGCCTCATTTCCATATAGATTGAGATGTCACTTTATTTCTAGGGTTCGATATTTTGTCTTTTGCGTCATATCGCTTTTCATTTTGCATTACTTGTAAAGCCAAATATAAATCCTTGCTGATAATTCCGCTCAGCGAGAGCCATGCTGCCAGGCTTTCACACTAAAAATGATTTTTTTTTACTTTGAAAATGTGGAATGCCCTGACAAAACTGATGAATGGGCTGGGACTGCCCCCTACTGGTTGTAGAAGCTCTGTACCTGTGACGTTGTGCACTGTAGGTGTTACACTAGCATTTCTCATCTCCAGTTCTGTAATCCACCTCCACTGCACAGGTTTGTGTTGTTCCTGCTATAGATATCTGAAACATCTGCTCTTGCCTCTGCTTTTGCCTGCAATAGGTGATGACCTTATGCGCTGTGTGGACCTCTACAATCAAGCCCAGTCCAAGTGGTTTGAAGAGATGGTTACAACAAGTTTGGTAATAAAAATATTCTGACACTGCTACACAGTTTTAGTTGTCGTCACATGCATTTCTCAAATCTTTGTCTCAAATCTTCCCCTTTTCTTTTTACAGATGTTTTAAATTTCTAATTGTATCAATAATCCTGTATAAGCCTAAAAAAAATTTTAATTAGCACAGAAAAATCTTTAATCTTAAAAAAATCTTTACATCGCATGAGCTTTTTAAAGAACTGTTTGGGAACCATGTAGTAACCTTCATTTTTTAGAGTCATGGTCAGTTTTTACACAGATTTTATACAGTTTTTAGAACGCCTATTTATCCTCACACATCTTATTTACGAAAGTTCATGAAAGGATAATACATTAAAAGAATCTTTAGGGAACTAAAAATAGTTCTGTGGCAGTGGTACTCAATCCTGTTCCTGGAGATCCACCATCCTGCTGAGTTTAGCTCCAATCCTAATCTAACACACCCGATCTAGTTAATGAAGGTCTTCAGAGGTGTCTGAACATTAGAGCCAAGTGTGTTGGACCTAAAATCTCCAGGGTGGTAGATCTCCAGGACCAGGATTGAACACCCTGTCCTATGAAATTGATAAAACCCTTTATGGCATTCAGTTCCTTTATTTTTTAAGAGATTTAAGAGTCTAACTATAATGAATAACATTTTATAGTTAATTCTTAGTTATCTGCATATCAGCCATTTCTTCTTGTTTTCTGCAGGAGTTGGAGAGGCTTGAGGTGGAGAGGGTGGAGATGATTCAGCAGCACCTCCGTCAGTACACTACTCTGCGCCGTGAGACAGACATGTTCAACCAAAGCGTGAGTAGTAGTAGTACTGTCCCTTCCTAGGACAATTTGCTTGCAGCATAATTAAAAAGACATGGCATAATTCTTAACGTCTCAACATATCGCTGCTGTCGCAAGAAAACCTTGTATCTCCATTTTTATCGTTTTTCAGTTTTTGTCATAATTTGAAAATACCTGTTGCTCTTAACATTGTGTGTAAATTTTGTGATGAATGGACTAAAAGAAATGACTGGAAATGACTTGGAAAACCTTCTGGTTCCATTGACTTACATTAAAAGTAAAGTATGTTTTTTCCTTCTCCTGTAAAGTTACCATTTTGGAGATACGAGGTTTTCTTCCGACAACAGCGATATACATCTTATATAACGTCTGGAATCCCAAATTATAGACATTACATTATATAAATCACAAATTCACACCCTCTTTCAGTTTAACACTGATAGTAGTAATAACCCTCAGAATAAAAGAGACTTCTTTACACGTTTTTTCACAGGTTTGTTTTCATACAGGCGAAATTTATCTGAACCCAGATGTTGCCTGTGTGCGCACAATTTGTCCAAACTTTCAGGGCAAATGAACCCAAACTTAAGTGTGAAAACGCTGTTAGACTGTAGAACCAGGGCGTCATCACAAATCTTAAAACTGACTAAATAAAGGTCTTGTAAAATAAACTGAGCATGTTTAATTCATGTAAAAAGCTTAGTAACAAAGTAGCAGGAAGGATATGCCTTTTGTCCATCATCTTCCTGCGCAGTGCACACCAGCCCCCGAATAGTCGAGTCTTTAACTTCTCCGTCATAATCTGCTACTCAGCTTCCTTCAACAAAGTCACGGAAGCGTAAGAAAATTTCTACTCAAATATGGTATCTCTTTTTAGAGCGCTTTAGAGAACCCCTGCACACATGAAATATCTCCAGCAGCACATTCATTAATAGCTGATAATGATTATCAGCATTCGGCTCAAGGTAGCTTAAGGTAATAATGCAGTGGTCTTATTCAGAATGGGCTTAAGTGACTTCCAGAAAATCCTGATTTAGGTCATTGAAGTCTTGAGTAATGGCACTTATCGTTTGCAGCATTTAGCCATGTGCTGTCCTTTATGGTAGTGGTGCACGATGTGTGTTATTTGCTGATAAATGGAAAAACGTAATTATTGATCTGATACTGGAACTATAATAGTTATTAATTATTAATAATAATTATTACAACCGATAATTTAGTGTCCTCTTTTTAGCTTGTGCACGCACTAATACACATGTGCACACTAGTGATCTCTTAAACTTAAACAAAGAGATAGAGTAGGGGATAACTACACAGCCTCAAACATGGGACTCCAAGGTTTGATTCTTTGTCTGCTAAATAATCTAAAACATGTACGTGTGATGGAAGTGATGGAAAATGTCGACATAATTATTGGTTATCATATCAACCCAGAAATTACGCCTCATAGCTACAGGCTCTTATGGAATATTGGAAAAAGATTTGCAAGAAGATTTTTTCCAGTGTTATCCACACTTCCACCTAGTTGGCCAGCCTTCAAATGTTTGATGCAAGATCACTACTGTAACAGATGTTACATTTAATTACCTTCCTCTTTGGCAGCCACTCCGTTTGGACACGTCTCCTAACAGTTTGCATGTATAATTGTGACACAGAGAGTGCATAACTAATCGTAAGTAACTCTCCCTAGAGTTCCTTCATTCTGCCGATGCCTGAAGCTTCCAGTATCAGGTCCTGACCTACTGGCAGATCCAGCATTTCTTAGCCTGTGCAAAACCGAGCAGCCCACCAATCGAGCAAGGCATTAGTCACGATCCTGTGACTTATCCTGTTACTGAAACTACAAGCACTAAATCTTTTACCTTGGGCTAAATGCGTTAGCAAATCCTGCTGCTTAGCATTTTGACTGTGCCTGGTCACTAGGGCGTCTGAGCAGGGGGAGAGTAAACACCTGCCACAGGGCTGTGGGTGTGTACGAGTGAAAGCTGCAGATTTAACCAGCGGCTGGCAGCCAACTCCAAGAGCTGTGTGCCGTAACAAACACTAGCGCAGAAGCCTGCCGCAATTACGCATTGGCACGCTCTCTCAAAACAAGACGACAGGCTGAATGAGCACTTCCAGCACATGGAAGTCAATAGCCAGAGCAGGAACAAGATTTTACCCCCTAGAATTTTAAGGATCCATTGGAGGGTCACAGAATTTACAATTCCTCATAGTCTACTCATACAACTAGCACATTAATTATAATCACAACTTAGTTATAGTTAAGGCTTAGTGTCAGACTCACACATATGTTAATTGTGCTTTTGTAGCATGTTGGTATGTCAATTTTGGGGAGATATGGAGATAAACAATGTAAGGCTTTATGTGAGGCAGTTAAGGCTTTTGTATTCTTTATACTGTTTGCCAATGCATTTTAACACATAGCAAAAATGTCATCAAATCGTGACTTAAGAATCAAAATGTGGATCAGACCTGAAAACGTGTATCGCTAATCTGTACACGCTTTTAGAAAGATGGATCGTTTAGTCTTTCAGCGAGGCTAACAGGGCTATTCAACTTCAGAGCTAGAATCCTATTACTGACCCTGGGTTTTGTAATGACTGGTAGTTAATTGAATTGTTGAAATAACTGCTCCAGCTCATCAGCCAAGTGTGAAGCCTCAGTGAGTCCTCAGGGTTGCAGTTGAGAAACATGATTCGGTGATGCAGTTTAATGGGCTAACATCATAGAAAAACACATTTTCTTCACTTTTTTGAAATTAGTTTGATGTAGCGTGTTAATGTTGGTGAAACATGTCGCTTACTCCCCAGTCTATAAATTTCAAATATGAATATTGAATGAGGCACAATACAAGGCAAGGCACCAGAACAGAGGTCATTTACATGTACGTGTAGTCATATGCAAAAGTTTGGGCATCCCTGGTCAAATTACACATTTTCTAAGTAAAAATAAGTTAACACATCATCTACAGAGAACACACTTCTGCACATTTTAATGCACAAGTACAGTTTATTTGCTGAATTTAATATGTTTAACATACTGGGGGAAAATGGGCTGTGCGAAGTTATAGCAAATTTAAACTTACGTATTATTTTTTTCCCCAATATGTCAAAAATTGTAATTATTTTCAATGTGCTAAACTCAGCAAATATTTATGTGAATAATGCAGGTACACTGTTTTCCACTGTACCAATGTCTAAATGGTGTGTTGTAGACACTGGAGCCAGTGGACCAGCTCCTCCAGAGTGTGGACCCAGCCAAAGACAGAGAGCTGTGGGTGCGGGAGCACAAGACAGGAGATCTGAGACCTGTGGACATGGACATCTAAAGGACACAGACCTCAGAACAGCAGAAACACACACACACACACACTACACTACACCCAAACTATCCAAGTCTACCTGTCTGTCTATCTGTCTACCACAGTACTCCAAGTTCTCGGCCAAAGCCATACAGATATATCTCTTGAACCACCATTTGAATTGCCCCATAGGTTTCTATGGACGTACATAGGACAGATTAGTGGCGGAGTGCATTAACATCCTCTACACAGCACCATGTACTTTGTTGCCTGAATATGAAGCCACTAGTACTGATCAACACGTAATGATCTCTGTATTTCAGTACACTTCATTTCTGATAATAGTGTAGGTATAACTGCTTGTGCTTAGAACAAGCACAGTACAGTGAATTTGTAGAAAATTCAGTTTGTTTCAGTTAAGTTCAGTCAGGCACATAACCGTCATTTTAATTATACACACAGAAACACTTTACAGACGCATATATTTGCATAGTCTTGAAAATGGAAGCATACATAATTATTTCTGTAGAACTTAAAAGTAACTTATAAGTCACCCATCTTGATGTTCAAAACTGCTCTCAACATGAAGACTAGCTGCACTTTGAGAAAAACAGCAGTCTTGATCTAAATAACCAGCATGATCCCTCAACATTTGTAAAGTTTGTGGAAAAAATATTCTACTAATATTCTATTCTATAGCGTCATTATATAGTTAGATTGTTAAATCTGTATTGTAGTCAAAAAAGATTTTATTGCAATGAGGAATGCAACAAAGTTTTTACTACACTCACAATCAACCTACAGCTAGAACACAAACTCTTGGTAAAAATTTCAGCCTTCCTGACAAATGAAAATCCTCAGCAAAATGCATTATCTACGTATGGATATGATATATTTTCATATTTTTGCAGATTTGTTTTTGCAGAGAAGCATGCGGTTCTCAAAAATACAGAATCTCAGTGATGAATAGTTCTATTTCGTCTATGAAAAGATATTTGTGTAATATAAAAAACATGAAAACTGCCTTGACACTGGCATTCAGTCCATTGACTATGTTCATAGAGTCTGTCTCGACAAAATACTGCACTCATAAGCCCGATCATATGATTTCTCCTCAAGCGAAGCCAAGAAACCTCTTTATGCAGAACATAATCAGCCCTGTGCAGCATCCCAATCTCATCCCGCTTCCATTCCAAGTTCAATTGTAGAAGTTATCAGAGCATGTATCAAAGGTGAAATTATATGGCTGAGCTTTAGTCTTAGTGTAAATCTGAGGTGGATCAGATGTGACTTTATGATCATTTGTATTGATGTACACCTTTTAGTGCCTAAAGGTAAATTGCCTTGGAATGTCCATTATATATTCTGTTTAGTGTTTGTATATAGTTGTAAATATGTGTTTTTTGTTAATTTTTTTTTTTTTAGTCAGCAAATGTCATCATAAGCACGTTCCACCAAGTGCTTGTCTCCTTGTGTCATTTCAGTTTATACTGAAATTCTAATGCGTGTTTACAGATTGAGAGCTTGCTTAAACATTTTTACCTTCAGATCAGGTTACAGAACGCAGCTGAACACTGCAGGATAAGTAATTTGGATCAAATTGATAAATTTTAAATCTAATTTAATATTACTTTTCTCGATGTTTACATGCTAATAATAATGATAACTACAGATTGGATATGAAGCACACGGCAATTCAAAGCACAGAAAAGCTATTCCAACTTGTTTCAGAAAAAAAATTCTATTTCTAAAAATGTTTTTTACTTTTTTACAACTACATCATACACCAGATGTGTTCAGGTGAGGAGGACCTGTTTAAAAGGTGTATGATACAGACTATAATCTAACACACAGTACTGTGCAAAAGTTAGAGCCCATCCTTTCATTAATTTAACTTCCAGTCAAAATGGTCATTAAGTACACGTTATTCGCTTTTTAGTCTATTTAACAGAAAATTATGCTTTCAGTATTTCAAAGACATGTACAGGGATATTTTTCCATACCTCCAAAGTTCAGTCTTAGAAGTTGGTTGCATTTTCTGCTTCCCACAGTCTAAGTAATTTCGTACACTTTCAGTGGTGTTAAGCTCTGGGCTCTGCACATCCTTTCAGACTTATAGCTTGAGTTGTCTTCTCCTTGTGGAAAGATGGACAGAAACACCTGTGGATTTCTTTCATATCTAAGGCAAGAGTAGAGCTTGATTGAGATAAAAACTCTACTGTTCATCTGATGGTGACAGTTTTGGTGGTCTACCAGGCCTTGCATGGTTGTTAGGAGTCCCATTTTCCTTATATCTTAAACATTTTTTGAACTCCAGTTTTGGGAAGTCCTGCTTTTTAATTGATTTCCCTTTGACTTTCCTTATCCTCCCTGCAAGCTAATTATCTTATATTCAATCTCTTAAAAAATAAATACTTAATGACCGTTTGGACTAGAAAATAACCCCTTAAATGGCTAGGGCCCACTGGCGAGCCCTAGTTGTATTACACACTTCTCTAACCTAAGAATAACTTAGCCAGTTTACACTGAAGTTCCTGTAGTTACTGAATAATAAGCCTTAGTATGTAATAAACCTGGTATTTTAAGGGGTTGAATACATATAAATGACGAGTGGGGTCTCTGGCTTTTGCACAGTATTGTAGTAGACATTGTAATAAACGAAACAAAACCAACCAAAAAAAAAAAAAACAGGCACAAATCTCCAGTGTGTAGGCAAGCGGCTACTTTGGAGTGCATTTACTGTTGGTGTGCGTTACTCTTGTTGTGGAGCTATAAAATCATGCAAGGATTCTAGGCATAATGGGATTGTATGAGGATGATATACATTTAAATCGCCTCACATGAGGAACACAAAGAAAGAATCTTGAAATGTTTGTCATTTTCAGGTAGTACACTGAACTTATTTTTACTAAGGTTATTTTCTACTAACGACCATCCCTCTCTTGCTTAACATTGGGTGTAGCTGGTTAACCTGTCTGCAGTTTCGCATGTAACGGCCGTCTCGTTTCCCGAATTACACGTGGCATAAACTGTACTGATACTTCACGTCAATGATGTGCATTCTGTGTATAATGAGAAGTTGTTCAGTTGAATGTCCTTGTGTGTAACTAAATCCCTTTTATATGATATTGTAATTGTTGTTTTATCTGCTCTCAAGTTAATGGTCCCCATTAATACGACATGTTTATGGAATCGTCATGTTTATGTTCAGTATGCCCAGGAAATGACTACAGTGTCTAAAATAAATTTAAAAAAGAGATTTACTTTAAACTACATTTTATTTCCCATCACATCAACAGGATCCTACGCTCTTCATCGGGCTCTAAGTAGCACCTCGTGTGTGCACGTTTGTCAAGTGTGTCTCCCTTCAGGCTAATGACCCAGCCAGTTTGATTGGAGTGGACTGATCCCTTTAAGCAGATGAAACGTAGCCTTTTGGCTCCATCTCTCCTGGGGTCAG
>JAILXH010276108.1:29648-45598 GCA_023558415.1 Piaractus mesopotamicus | reverse complement strand
TGTATATATATATATATATATATATATGTGTGTGTGTGTGTGTGTGTGTTTTAAGTAAAGGGAAAGGCCACTGATTTTTCAAAATTTCTGCATAACTCAGTGGTCAACATTCAGCAAAGCCATTCTGAGTGGTTTGGTGTGAAATCCTTTGTAATCTACCAAATTATTTCTTTACAGTGGTGGTGATAGGAGCCAGGGGTCACATTGTACACAACGCAGATATAGCCATTTTATTTACTGTCTAGAATGAGCAATGAACCCACACATGTTGATACTGGTAAAATAGTGGTAAATTTGAAACATTAAGTTTTCTATTAGTACTATTTTGTCTTACAACTCTCTGCAGCTACCTCTCCACCACAAATGGATTTCAAAAAAGCCAAGATGTTATCTCAGAACTTTCATAAAACAATATCACAGGCATCAGGCAGTGTATCTGCAACCATTTCATGTAATAACTTTCTGTGAAGTAGATTATAGAGGCATTAAACGCTTCAGACGTCTGGTTCCTGTCACCATTGCTGTGAGCAATCCTGATGCAGTGAGTTTCAGTGGAACTTAGCTTTTCATATCAAAGCACTCTGAATGACTTTGTTTACATCTTAATGATTTAATTATGCAGAAAGTTTGAAAAATTAGTGGGATTCCTATTTAAGTCTTTTTTAAAGCTTTCCTGTTTATCTTTTTCCAAGAAAGTATTTTGAATGTGTTTGCATATTTGGTTATTTTTTGAGGTCAGCCCATTTTTATTGTTTGTCAATTTTTTAAAACTCAAAAATAATTTGTAGATCTATTGATATTATTGATAGTGAGAGCCCTACTTATGCAGTGGTTAGGTTATTGTTGTATATATTTTCGGACTGCTTCTGAAGAAGATAACACTTGTACAGTTGAAGACACAGGAGACATTCCAGCCGTACCCATAAATCTTAACAGACAGGTTCTATGACCCACAAAGATCCAACATAACTGAAGTTGATCAATGCCAGATCTAATATCTCACACTAAGATGACCCGAGAGTTTTGTAGCCCCACTCTGAAAGAGGACATACCTTTCAGAGAATGCATTGTGCATTAGTTGATTGGATTTGATACACTGGGTCTTTTGTAAAAGCCACCCAGAGAGCCAGAGGCCACCCCAGTCTTTCTGACACTGATGAGTGGTGCGCTCCAGTACAACACTGCTTAGAGAAAGATGGCCCCAGGGACTGGATTAGGTCATCAACGTAACATGCTGGAGCTAGCGTAGCACTAAGTCATCCTAGTGCAAATGCTGTAGTTAATGCTTTTAATGCACTAAGTGCATTTTCAACTATTCTAAATGTGAAGCTTTAATACATACAGTTCATATTCCAGAACATTTATTGCAGGGATTAGTTCACATTTATTCACAGTGAAATGATTAATATTTATTTATTTATTTATGTACCCTGTAGCATGCTAGTACTTGAGACTATGGGAATTTTTACTACTGTATGTAATGTAAGTAATGTTAATTTAAGACTCTGATTATACTTAGAGTGTAAAGTGCATATTCTTGATTAATAAATGGTAAAAACAGTGAGGAACATTACATCTATATTTTATTATATATATATAATAATAATATATTTTATTCAGATTGGAACTAACAGTTTTCATTCCCGCAGTTGATTAAAAACATTCCCTTTGGCCAGTTTCCAAGACAAATATGTGCCCATAGGAAAGAAAAATCAGAAAGAGATTTCCTTCATGTCCAAGACCGGAGACATTGCCTAGTCTCTCCTGGTTTTTTTCCCCTGAAAAAAGACCCTATAGTCTCTCCTCTTCAGTTTTAGTAGAGATCTCAATAGTGTTCAGATTAGCTGAGACAATGTCTGCAACTTAACTCCCGTCTCTGTATTGTTTCTCTTGTATCTCATGTTATTGTGTCTAAAGCTATTTCCCTTAAAGAATTTAAGTCTCTTGAGCCATCAAAGAGCAACATTTGAGCAAAAATTTTTCCTCTGGGTGATATCAATAATATTTTCAAAGGCTAGAAGATGTACCAAAAGCTTATGGTATAAAACACAATTTCCAAACAAGGAACAGTCATTGATGAAGAAACAACAAAAAAAGTGTCAACAAATCAGCTACATTTCGTAGTAGAGAAGCAATGCAGCTAAACAAGAAAGGAAACCCTGAATTATTCAGGGTGTTCCATGGATTAGTTTCAGAAGAGCCTTGTTAAAGGCAGATTGGTGCATAGTTGACTTTCCCCTGCTGAAAGGAAAACCTAGATGCATTCCATAGTGAGTAACAGTAGCTGTGGCAACTGCACTCCCTGTGTAAATGTGGCAAAAGCAGACACATTTAATGATAAAGCTTTAGATTTAAACATATATCAGTTGCACCAGTTCCTTTGTTGACTTCAATGTCAATGTGGAACTAAACAAACAAATAAGCAAAATATCTTAACTGGGACATATCTTTAATTTTTATTGTATTCTTTGCTTATGTGTGTTTTATGTACCTAAACTAAATTGACAGACTGACAGCTTTGCATATAAATTACCTCAGTTCTGACTGGCTACCCTATATGCCTCTTACAGAAAGCTAAAAAAGATGTAGGTGTGAATGGGTAATGCTAACCTGCTCTAGGCTGAATGGGTACATATATTTAAATGTAGGAGTTTTCATGACATCACAAAAACAAATTCAAAATAAGTTGTTTTTCCTATTTAGTTTGTATATGTGGACTGGGGAGTGAATTGAAACTTTAATAGTTTTAATATTTTTAAACTACATCAAACTGAAAATGCCAGATCCAAAATGAATTATCCAGAGGAAGTCTATTGCAGGAAAGCCAATCATGGAAAGATTTAGATTTAGATTAAATTGAGACAGACTCTCTGGATTTATACGTTGAAGACTGTGGATGTCCTGCTTTGAATTGTTGAAATCAATTTTTCACTGCTCTTATGACCTTAAATCATGACTGTATGGCAGTATTGTGTAACTTTGGCTATTCTCTTTTGTTATGGTGGATTTATGTGTAAAACTTTAGCCAATAGAGTGTTTATTCCTGGAAATCCAGTGGTTCTAGTTGACCAGAACATATTTATTCTTGTGTGTTTTTATGTCTAAGACATATTTATTGCTTATGTTACAGCCCTACTGAATAAGGGTCTTTTAACTGAAGCTGTTCATAAGTGCCTGGGAATATTGAACTTGATGGCTTCTGCTTTTCCTCAAAGAAAAAATGCAGAGACAAGGCTAAGACCCCCTCAAGCACTCAACATTATTGTTTTCTGTAAAATGTTACATATTTATATTGGCTTGAGAATACCCAACATTTGGTTTTACTGTCAACATGTAAAAATGGCCAATGACTGAATCTGGAAGGCTCCTTAATTACACAGTGCGAATTTTATTATAATCAATATTTCAACATAATGATTTGAATTTTTAATGGTACCCATTTTTCCTCCTCTTCTCTTCCCTGTGGTGGACTGTCAGTTTAAGAAAAATGTTGCTGAAAACTGCAACCGCTCCTGCAAGCGTAAGGCATCAAAAGCCTTTCAAAGTGACCTGAGTTCTGGCTGCTGATGGAGTCACTGAAGCACTGTAGAACATCCAAAACCCCTGGGGTTTCCTCTTCGGGCCTCAGATGTGTATGCCCAACCAGAGGCATTCTCTGCATGCTTTCATCTGCTGGCCAACTCCTTCATCCTCTCTTAAATCAGCCCTCCTCCCACTCTGTTGTGATATGTTTTCAGACATTCGATGATTAGTCCTGTGAGAACTGTGTTGTTTGTCAGGCCAGGTAGCCTAGGAGTCAGTTTGATAGTCCGGCTTGGGTGGTTACTCTAAGACTTAAGCATGTGGATTTAGGAAGAATCCACCATATTCCTGAACATGAGAGCAAAGCTTGAGAAAGGTATGTGCTTGAGGAGTGATGTTTCAGCAGGGAGAACACGCAGTTCGGATCTTTGAGTTCGACCTGTAAAGCTTAAGAGTGGAAAAACGTATCAGCATTCGATGCGCTTGCCAACATCAAAAGAAACGCACAGGAAGGCTTTTGATTAGGCTGTCATCAATACGACTTGAGATTTTAGTCTGTTTAAGGAGGCTAGCAGCAAAATGGACCTTTTTTGCTTCTTTGTAAATGCTTCAGTCTTTATCTCAAGCATACGGGATTCAATGGTTTATGCTCAGTGAATTTTCTTTTCACTAGGATTACATTACTGAAATAAGAGCAATACTCCAGTTTATGAGGAGGGTTAGTTGTACATTATTGCCCTCCGTCATTACTGTATGAAATGAAGCCCGAAGTGTTTGGTCTTTCAGTTCTTAAATGGACACAATTCTCCTGGAACTCATTCCAATGTTTTTGTACTGTACTTATGGAGAGGGCATTTTGGTCTGTTTAGTCTTGTTTGTATCTGATACTGAGGAACGTATGTGAGTGCTGTGGAAGGAAAAGCTGGAGAGGTGCTCCACAGCCCTCATGCCTCTCTGAGGAAATCACACACTGATGGGTCTGCCGGTACCAGGCACAAATGCCCTTGGGCAACCATGAGACTTGCTCGGCTACCTCTCCTAGCTGCAGTCATAAAGAATAAAGCTCAAATCTGTTTGTTCTTGCTCCATGGGAAGGCAGCCGAGGCAGGCTTTGGAGCAGGATGAGCACATGGCATGCACAGCACATGCTTCACATCTTCTGCAAGGCTAACCCTTGACCAGACGCCCGCAGGGGGAAGGGCTAGTGTTTCAAGACCAGATATTTCTATGTAGCCTCTTAGTGAGGTACTTAACCTGTACTGTTCTGACATGAATTAAATCAAAGCTCTTAACCACAGAATTGCTTCCAGGCTTGATAACGTGTATCTTTTGTGTCATTCTTGATACATAAACTGCTTGTCTGTATGTGTGCACTGGGGCTGTCACTATGGGTTATACCAGCAATAGTGTGTAATAATGTGTAGATTATTTTGACCATGAATAGTGTGTGTGTGTGTGTGTGTCAAAATAATTCATAAATAATTCTATTACTACAATGGAGATATACGACTATCTTGATTGTAATGTGCTTACTAACAGGTTGTATATAATATTTTACAATATGTACAGTACTGTGCCATGGAGATCATAAAAATTTTAAATCTGCATTATCATCATGCAAATTTCTGACTTATCACTGTCGAATCATTGAGAAGATATTTTTTTGATGTGCATTTTTTATTGGGTACTCAAGCTTTTAGATGTCTGGTTCATATCACCACTGCTTTGAACAATTCAGACTTGGTAGAAAGGCACATTTCACATCAAACCACTCAAATTAACTTTGTTTACATCTTAACACGTATATTATGCATATAAATCAGTGGAATTTCCCTTTAATTAAGTTACAGTCCTTGTGTGACAGTCCTTGTGTGCAAGTGTCCCTGAATGCACTCATCATTTGCCTATGAAATTCAAATGTACTTGTGGCATGATATGTTGAAATTCCCAGCACTATTCCTATATCCCACCAGAGCATTTACACAACCAGGTGGACCTTCTGAATAAAGCGTGTTAGCAGGGGTCAGACGTGACACTGTCTGCCCCGCTTTCCTCTCTACAAGTGTCTGGCCCGAATGCCAGGACTTAATCAGCCCAAGACAGACACAGCAGACAGGCAGAGCGCTGCAGCATCACTAACGTCAGGGCCCCTCATTCTTCCGCCTTACAGCTTAGTCAGGATTACTGCATGGAGCATCACTCCGCCTGGCACACTGCTTGACATCAGGGCTGACGGACACTAGCGGACCATGGTCTGCAGCACAAACAAATTACACTCTCTGCTTATTGCCATCCCCGGGCTCTTATGAACAAGAACGAACAAGAGTTTACAAGGGTTGGGGTTGGAGGAAGTGTTCATGACTTGTTGATCCATATAACCCTACAAAGCTTTGGTGTATTATGGCTTGTGGCATTTATCCACTCCAATTAGAACTTGCAAAGCTGTTGATGCTTCTTTATTGAGAATGTAATGGCAGTGAGAAAATGGATGATCTCTGAAGGAGGAGTGTTCTGTCGTGGTGGCTCAGTGTGATGGAGATGATGAGCTCATTTGTAGCTAGCTCAGCGCTACTCAGTTGTCTTAAAGAAGATCAAACACCTGCTGCTCTGACATGGCTAGTTTTCTGTTTAGCCTGATCCCATTGCATCAAAGCCTCTCAAACTGCAAATTAAGATTAGCTAACAAAGCAGTAACTTAATCTGCAGCAGAGGGATGTGTTGGTTTGCGAGATCCCTGGTGCACGAAGCAAGAGAAAGTTGCTTTGGAGGATTTAAAGAAGAGGCGAGTTGTTTTAACTTTCTCTTTTGCTAATGCTATAAATTGGGAATGCACCAATATGTGAATTTTGGGCCAATATCCAGTATTTGTTGTGTATGTATCATGTCAATACATAAAACGTTTATATAAAGCAGAAAGTGGGACTGGATCCAGCTGAATTAGCATTACACAGAAGTATAACATTTGATTATTAAGATAATTTTACATATACAGTACAATGGGAAAATGCAGGGATTTTAGCACAGAAGCCCAACATCGTGCACACCTGTTGTAAATGGCTCACTGCTCCAGATGATTTTTTTAACCACTAGTAAATTAATATTGAACAATTAGTGATTAGCAGTAGTCTGCCTTTTCTTTGGATGGTAGGCTTAGCTATCTTATTAGCAAGATTTTTGACTCTCATTTTCATATAGTTTCTCCAAAACTTATCTTAGAGCCTCCTCCGACGTACTGTGACGCATAAATATGATTAATGTCTTTAAGGACAAGCTATAACTTTCAGGATTCTAATGTTTGTCAGTGACACACTTGTGCACCTCTGTATCCTTTGCAGTTGCACTAAAACTTCCAACCAGTCATATTAACCATTTTTGAAATGTGCATGATATTCAGACATTCATCCATCAGATTGATCTACAGCCTCTGTAGAAGCCAGCAAGCTAGGGAATTGTATCTGTTTGGCATTGGTACTTGTGTAGAGAAGGTGGATTTAGCATAAAATTTGGCCTCCAGCAATAAGAACTAATTTGGTTTTTATGCATTTCTGTCTTCCTTGAAAAAGATGTCGAGATTTGCCTTTGGATCATATCTTACAGCCAGTTTTAATGTTTAATGTTCAGGTTCAAGTGAAGCTAGAGAGACATGAATGTTTAGTGTAATGTATATATATGTATATACATTGGTTTCACTCCTTAGTCATAATATATTGTTGCAGATGTAAGAGGCAACTGATAATCAAGACAAAATAATAGGAAACATAAGAAGTAAGGGAGGTCATGGGTACATTTTTGCCTGAAGCCAGAGATTGGTCATATTTTAATCAAGATGTTAATCATCAGTTAAGAGGCACAGGCATGGGTTACAATTGCAGTGAGCTTTGATTACATTGGATACAATAAAATTTATACAATTCTGAAACTTCATGATCACTGGACATGATTTTTAATGAGAATTACATGGCTAAGCTTTGTCAGGAGGTCATGCATGCTGTCAACAACCATCAAGAGTCCTTTTCACACTCAGATCCCAGGACATGCCCAGGATACTTTTACAGGTGATGTTCAGGCTTAGCATCATTTAACACGGTACCATTACCAGGATGCATGCATTCATGCTTTCCCTGAAGGTCTTGGTAGATAGGATGTGTCATCCTCACCACAAACAGTTCCCTCATTTAAAAAAAAAAACAAAAACAAAACAAAAAAACACTCCCATTATGTTTTTGTCTTGTGAAAAACTTAGCTGTAAAGCCAAAACCCTCAAAGAAGCGTTGTGCTTTAGAGGCCATGCCGCATCGCATTTATACAGTAGCAGCCACGCACGCAAGCAAGGTAGATTTTTGCAGCTTCCGTCCATAATCATGTACAAAATAAATTCACTGTATTTCCCGGTTATGTGTCAGCTTCTTTTCACACTTCCCTCCTTGTAATTTTTTCAGGAATTGTACTGGGTCAGGTAAATTGCCGTCAGTGGTAGTGCAATTTTGTTTGTGTTCCCCCTTTCCTGTTTAATTACCGTTAAATTCCTAAAGGGGCTAGACAGATATTATCTTTTATGTTACAAAATTCTACACAGTCTGAGCAAAAATTTTTTTGGAATTATAGAACTTTTAGTACTTTGAAAGCTGACATTAAACTTCTCTTCATTCTCTTTATTCAAAGCAAATGCTTGTAAAGTGATCAAAGTATAGACTGCAGCATCTGTACCAGAAGGGGGCCTGCATAACCCTCATTATGGCAAACACTTCCAGGGCCCATAGTGCAGTCGTCTACAGACATATACCGCTGCCGCAGAATTAATCTGGTCCCCGGCAACCTGCTTCCTCCTCTTCCTCTCCGTAAACATTCCCCTTTCTTGTTTAATTAGCCCTGTTCCCACCGTTATCTGACAGCCAGCACTCTGCTCTCTGTCTGCTCGGCTCCTCCACTGAGGAATGCTTACCGCAGCCTAGCCTGATGAACTTGATAAGCCACTGGCAAGTATGCATATGTTTTTTTCCCTTCTTGTGTGCCCTGTCTTAATTGTAGAAAGGCAAGGGAAAGGACGTGGTGATATTTCTTTAACAGTGTCCTTGCTAGCTGCACACGCCCCTTGGAGAATGAACTTGATTTCCCTAGTATATAGTCACCCAAATCATCTGCTTCTGCCGCAATTAGCATTCTACAGACAACCCTCAGCAGTCACAGTAGTGGGAGGAGGCCTCTTGAGTTCTCAGGCCTCTTCCATGCAACCTATAGGGCTTCATTATCCTTAATGTCGCTAACCTGGCTAAGCCTGTGGTTTTGAAAGAGCAAAGCCATTCTCATTTGTGCTAGGCACACAGTAGGGCAGTGACCCAGTACACTTAGGATGTTTTGAAGGACGTATCCCATCATGGAGGTGGTAATGATGAATTGCAATGACTGCTCACTTACAGGGCAGAAAACGAACAATTGCTTAGGATAATTGCTGTTTTGAAAAGCAAGTGGAATGACTATTAGCCATGCTAATGCGAAAGGCCATTGACTCTGGAAGAGAAGTGCTGGTTTCAGCATGCCTAAATGATTAAAGTGGCTGCTGCTATGGACCTGCTCTTCTTTCACTGATACGCCGTCATATTGCCAAAGCAACAGTTTGAAAGCTGTTATCTGTTAGCCATGATAAAGCAACATGATGTTTACACATTCTGTTGCAATGAAAAAGCAGTGTTACCAAATCATCTGTTCCAAATTGATTCCAGTTTGGTCTATTGGACTCCATCCCACGAGAAATGATGAGTGACCTGCTTGCTCCATAACAGACTCAAATGTCATTTTACATCAGCCAGCATTCCCTCGGAAGCCAACCAGCCCTCCTACCTGAGGCCAGCCTTCTTCCATGGTCTGTGTCGGTCTCAGCAGTAGGCATCTAATGCCTCCAGCCCCTTTATCTCTGTACAGCTCAAATGTGGCGGAAAGCCTATCTGCATCAAGTGAGAGCGGCTGCACACAGGGCTTTATCTCAAGCTTGCTGATGCGCTGCGGCCCTTGAGGCCGCCGCTTTGCTCTTGCTCTGCAGCCCGTCACTTTTGGTCCAAGCTTTGGAGTCTTCCAGCGCCTCTGGCACACACATGCATATTTACATGAGCTCAGGAAAGGAAGGTGAGGGCCCTCCTGTTTTAGATCACTGTCTGATCTAAAAACTGGCCCCCAGTATAACGGCTGTTTGATCCAGGGACAAACGGGGAATGTTCCCAAAACTCCAAGCAGATGAAAATGTGTAAAGAGACGTTCTCTGCCGTTAATGTGCACTTTAGAAAGCATTTTTTTGCTTGAATTATGCATGTGAATTTCATTTTTTTTCTCTGTGTCTCCCGTCATGTGTTTTTGTGTATTCTTTTGTGTATTGCGTTTTCTTTTGTATGTGGCTATCATACCATTCATTTTTTACTATTTTTTCTTTCAGCATCTATTAAGCTTGCTCATCAACACTTACGAACTTTTCAAAGAAAAGCAAAAGCATCTTAACTAATTAGTTTCATTTCAAAACTCAATTTATTTCAATCTTCTCTCTTGCATATCTCTTTAATGTGCATTATTGCCCATCTCTCTGTTCTCTGCATTGATTTCCCCCCATTTCTCACGCTGTAATTGTGTGGGCTTCTCTCGCTGAGCAGAGAGAGGGACTGTCAGTGGTTCGCTTTATCTTCCCGTCCTCTCCTTTGATGCAATTAGTCAGGGATGAAGGACTCTGAAAGTAGTCTGGTTGGTGCAAGTATAACACACGGAGTTATGGCTGCGTTTGTAATTACTCTGAACGGGGTATTGTCCTGTCTCATTGTTTGCAGTCCTCTTTGTAAA
Source organism: Piaractus mesopotamicus (assembly GCA_023558415.1). NCBI lineage: Eukaryota > Metazoa > Chordata > Actinopteri > Characiformes > Serrasalmidae > Piaractus > Piaractus mesopotamicus. The sequence goes on along the minus strand of JAILXH010276108.1, from coordinate 35,257 downwards.
TGGGGTAGAGAGAAAACAAAACCAAACTTTTGGCAGCAATGCATTGTGGTCCAGAGCAGGGGTGGTGGGGCTGGCCTGAGAATGTAATTACAATCAGGGAGGAGTGTGTGTTCATCCTCGTGTCTCTTTGCCTCATCGTATCTTAAATTGAGCTCTGCACCATTTGGCTGTCTGCACAGTATGTTATGGGGCAGCCTTGTGAATTTATCTCCAGAACACTTGGCTATGCTTCTTTTCCATAAGCTGTTATTACTTTTCGTAATTGTGTTTAGCTCACTTATGCTGTAGCTTGGAAATAGAAAAAAAATGATAGGGGTTTGGGGTGATTTAGCGTGCTTTTTAGCGTTAAAGGTAAAAGAGCGTGTGCTGAGAAGGCCATTACCACCACATTATGATCGCTCCTTACCTTTTTTCTTGCCCAAGGACAGAGCACTGGTGCCGCACGCTTGGCACATCTCGCACGCAAGGTTGGAGAGAAACTCTGGCACCGGAGGAGCCGAGCCGGATCGGCCAGCTGGGGGAAAGAAGAAAGGGGTTCTCTAATGAGCCCCTCTTCACCTCACCATCCACTCTGAGCTGGCATCCACTGTCACTTACTTCCAAAGTGGCCAGGTTCCAACCTGAGGGTGGACCTTGCCTCTGGTTTCCATAGAAACGTGCCAAGTTTGCGCCACAGCCAGGCACTTTTTTGTTTTTTTGGAGCCAAACAGTCCTGCAGATTTGTGTCGTCGTGCTCTAGTTGCACGACCTCGGCACACGGCTGGATTATTTCGCTGAAACAGCTGTTTTGTGTGGAATTCCACTGTAATGGGCCCTGTCTCATTTACTGCCAACCTCAAATTAGGCACGCATACTTTGCCGTGTATAGAAGTTGGAATAACAGCAATTACTCTCCTGTGTAGTTCATCAGAGGGTAGTGCAGACGGCACAGGCACACGCAGCGAGCAAAAGCGTGATAATGACTGATGATATGATTTCAGATACTCGCTGCCTCAAATAGCACAAGAGAGACAGCCATTTCAATTTGCTACGGCTTGCAGAGGACTGGTTATAGTGCTAAACATAGCCGTCTGTGGAAAGTCGTCAAGACACACTATTAACATTGCCCTCCTCTCCACAGTGTATAGTTTACCTGTGCTTTAGTTTCTGTGATACTTCTTCCCTCAGACACATTCACTCAGCTAGTTCACCTTTATCTCAGACAGTGGTTAATTTGTGTAACAATGAATTCACTGAACCGGGACATTGCTTATAACTCCTGCCAGTCATCTAATAGCAATATTGAATTTGTCTTGCTTTGAATCAATTTGAATTTGTTTCACTTAAGTAAATTGCATTTTAATAACAAGATAATACTGCTAGTTCATTATGCTAGATTGAAACTCTGGGTCTGAACCGTAGGCCTTGCCATGATATGATTTTGATTTGGAAGGCAACATTTTCGTATTTGGCGATGTATAAAATGTTACAGCAAAGCAACAAATTCCTCTTGTTAAAATGTGATTAGTATGATCAAAACAGCCACATTTCTATTTCAGTTCACAGTAAACTCACCAAAGTCAGGTTGTTGAACATTTATTGTCGGGGTGCACCAATGATTCCAATTTCTTTCAGCCAAATTGGCCTCTTTTGTTTTTCATTTGATTTTTAATAGGCTTTTTAAACTCAAACTGTGTGGGCTAAATGAACACATGAAATGCACTCACAAGAGTACTTATTAGCCAGTGTTGCAATTAAAATAGCATCATTTACTCTTAAGGGGGCAAACTGGCATTTCAGTTTCTTACATTAAAAATATATATGCCTATTTATATAACATTATATATAACATTCAAATACAGCGCAAGTCACTGAACAAAATGTTACTTTGAATTTATCTTATTTAAATGAGTACGTTTGTTCCATGTGAATGAAATATATCAACACAGTTACTGTTGTTTGGTTTACTTACTTGTGGCAATAATGGTGTTGATGTATTGTGTTTTATTTAAGTGGCACTGTTGTACACATTTGAATCAAATTGAAAGCAGTGATTATTCAGTGCACTTACCTGGTTCACATTATCTACTTCATAAAACTGTAAGTCACATTGTCCAAAATGAAAATAATAAACTGGCCAATTGCATGTTTGGTGCATAAATTGGCCGATTCCAGTCTAGACTGATTCCGATCGTGCTTACCAAATTTGTTAAGCTCTGCAAGAATTAAATCTATAAAATAATCACTGTCATCTTACAGCTTTAACAATGTAACAAAAGGGAAAAAAGAAAAGACAAAACAAAATTTCATTGATTGATGGATGACATTGGATTAATAGAATCACTACTCTTAGCGAAAAGGTTCTTCATAGTACCAAAAAAATGTTCTATGATAAAAGCAGAAACCTTTTGGTGCTATATAAGACCATTTTTTTAGGTTCTTTAAGGAACTACTACACAAGAGTTTTTTCCATCGTAGAGAAAAAGCATTCAACCATGAAAAGAACCATTAATGCATTTAAATGGTTCTTTGAGTTGTCGTGGTTCTACCATTACTGCTATTGCCACTTTTTAAGCATGTTTCGTATCCTTTTGAATACATTGATCAGAATTGATGTGCTGCTGCACCCCTACTGCTTACCCCCAGCATGCAGTGCTAATGCGTCTTTCAAATTCTAGCGCTCCTGAAATGGAGCTATTATTTTTGACTAAACCAGTATTCCGTGTACAAGTATGCCTTGTGAAAGAGTTTTTAGTGTGATCACTCTCACACACTCGCCAGCCCACCCAGCAGTACCCTTTGATGTTCATTATTCAGTATTAATTTGGGAATGCAGTGCTGCTCTCAGATCTTCTCTTTTGTCTTTTCCCTTTTTATGCCTATCAAATAAAGGCATGTTTACTGAGACTGTCTTCAGGTGGAACCTGTGACATGTCCTCTGTGTGTTGGTGAAAGAGTGGATGTCTGTGTCTCTGAACTGTTGTGTGTTTATTAGTCCTAAATCTGTTTGACGGGGGGAAAAATGACATTGTGTATGAGTGTGCCCATGGTCTTTCATCTTCCCTTCATGGCCTGTCTGGCATGGCATTTCAAAGCACCTTTATTCCTGCCTCAAAATGGTAAAAATAAACTGGCTGTGAAAAAAGTCAGTTTGTGAGAGAATCGCTTTAATCTGGTCCACAAAGATTTAAGCCTGTTCCAAGTTGACATCGAGCGTCGACAGCGTGTGGACAGCTCATCTTCTCCATGTCTCTCTGAAACCGCCCTGATTAATAGGAGCTCTTTAGTTTGCTTTTTTTTTTTTTACTTCCATCAATGTCATTGGCTTGGTTATGTAAGGATTTATATATCAGGGCAGTTTGAAGACTGGCTCTTTTGGCAGAGTTATAGGTTAATAGGAATGAATTACCACATCAGAGCATTTGCATGAGGAGAGAGCATGTGATGGCTCCAACTCCAATGTGTCATGAACGTGCATGTGCAATAACACATTGATAAAAGTGATAACTTCAGCTCATTCCATTTGCTGTTTGAAATTAATGAGCCTATTTGGGGAAAAATTTGACATGAATTGTAGGCAATGTTTTACTGCTAACATAGACGACAATGGACCAGATTCATAAAATGCAGTGGCCATGCAAAATGTACAGTATATTAATTCAATCATCAAAGTTACCAGGGTAATGAGAAGCTGTCCTTACTTGTGTCCTATGTAAAGGCTATTGAGAATTGACATGTTAACAAAGTAATACATATTAATGATCAACAGAAGGCCTGATTGAATGTAAAGATGGCCATGCTGCATCACAGAAAGGCAAAAAAATCTCAGAATCAGAGACTCAGCTTCTAAGACGTACTGTTAAATATAAATGCAGCCATGGATAAAAAACATAAAGATATTTAGTGAACAATTGCAAAACTGATCAGCATATTTTTGAATGTAACAGCAGCTTCCAACCACTGTTAAAAGCAGGGCAAAATAAAAGTGAACGAAAAAGTGTTCAGACATCTCAGGGAGTCCCAGCACTTGACAAAAACTGCTGAGTTGATGAATTCATTTCCTATCTTAAATCATGACTGAGCAACAAGATGATTGTATCTAACCTATTCTGTATCTGTTTTTAAATATGATAAATATTTAAAATATATGTACTTTATGTATACACACATAAGACCACATACATCAACTGAATTCTGTATTAATGAACCAACTATTGCGCTGTTCACGGAATAGTCTTTGACCAGTATGTTGCTTGGAAACCATAGCCTAATGTTAATGAGCTAAATTGCTTGCCGGAATTTTATTTTATTCTGATTATCATTAACAACAAATTTAATTAATTATGTGCATTGGTGTTTTTTCTAATGTTTTAGCATTGTTTTATTAATCTGCACTGTGCAACAACACCCCTTAACTGTTGTAATCACTGTAATGCACAGTCTTTTGTGGCTTATTGCTTTAATAATGGGCTCCTTCGTTTGCATTTCTTGCAGCAAAGATCGTAGCAATCTGAAATCCTTTGGAGGCACTCAAACAAGCTCTTTCCTCTTCATGCACTCCTAGAATGTTTACCACAAAGCTCAATCCCAACAGATCAAAACCTGCCTTGGTTAATCAACTAAGTCCATGTACATGCATAATTTATTTAAACTTGCATGTGTGACCAAACATGTTTGAGAACATTACTCGAGTGTTATTTTTTAGGGGTGGTGTTCTGTTAAGATTCAGTAATGGCATATGCAAATGAGAGAAAAGGGGGACATATCATGCAAAGGCTAAACGTACTGGTTATTCTTGTTTATAAACGAGAAAACGTGTTATTTGCACTTAGCGTCACATTAAATATGGTGGTGCATTTTGTCAATCTGGCTCACTGAGTCGAGCATTAAGCAGTTTTTCTGTTTTGTTTTAAATGATAGTTAGTGACCATTGAATGACATTATCTACCACAGTTTACATGACAGTTGTAGCATTTAAGCCTTGGCTTGTCTGTCTGCAGCACAATTAGAATTGAAGACCTGTTGCTGTTTATCTGTGTTCTGTCCAGCCTGCATCACCTTTATATTCAATAAGTTTCACCAGTGATGATATTAAAAGATTTTCATCTATAATGTTCATACCAAGCTGACTGTTTTCCCCTTTGTGAATGTGATTTTGATCTGGTGTGACTTGTTGAGCTTTTTAATATCAGCCTTTGTTTCAAGCTTCCTTTACATCAGCGTGCATTTTTTCCCTTTATTCTTCTCATCAGTACGACTATGCAGATTGGCGAGCGAAGCCACACTTATCTGTTCATTACAAATGAAAAGGAAAAGTGCTTGGTGTGCAGGGTGAATGCTCAGAGTTGGTGCTGGATGAGCAACAAGCTGCCATGGTGAAGGCTGAGCTGCTTTGGATTTATTTTCTAATTAGGCTTATCGATTTACCATCCTATTGTGTTCGCTCATGTTTATTTGTCTCCATGTGCTCTTAGCAAGGACAGTCTTACTTTCGCTGTGTCAACAGCCGGCAAGCAAGAGATCCAAACAGTTGGCTTCCTTCAGCCTAGAGCCTGAAGGACAACATTACCAATTCTAAGAAGTTCAAACAGCAATAGCACTGTGCTCCAGTATTTCCAGGCCTGTGTTCA
>JAILXH010276055.1:0-11757 GCA_023558415.1 Piaractus mesopotamicus | reverse complement strand
CTACAAAGTGCACCTATATAGTAAGTGGAGCTGATAAAATGGACAATGAGCGTAGAAACAAGGAGGTGGTCATCATTAATTATTATTATGGAAAATAATATCACTGCTTATTCCCATCTCTGTTTATGGAAGCGACATGTTGAAAGTTACAATTTGTTTCTCGAAAATTTGACTGTTATATCAAAATAAAGACTTGTTATCTCAAAATTATGATGAAGGCAACGTTTAGATAGAGAAGCATATTCCGCAAAAATCTGCCTCTGAACCGAAAGGAATCTGCCTGTTTTACAGATTGAATTCCTCCTACTCAGCCCAGATAACCATAAGGGAATGTGCTCCATACTGTTACATTTTAGTGTTGAGATATTAGAAAAATCATGAGGCACAACTCAGTAACTGCACATATTTGTCTTTCATCTTGAACTGTCCAAGTGATTAGCACTCCACTGGAGAGGCTCAGGTAATTATCATCCTTTGAGACTTGAATCTAGAGTGTTAGCATTAAGCGTTAAATTGTGCAGTACTGTGCAGTTTGAGGGTTGTAAGTCAGAGTTGTGTTAGCGAGTGCCTTGAACACCACTACTAAGTGACAACACCATCTTTCTACATCAAAGTAAATCTGCAATCCACAGCAGAACGAGCGGAGCCCTTGGAATCCACATCCTGCCATAAAAAATAATGATGGCGAAATATGCTTCACCATCTTAATGCAGCCTAATTATGTCAAAATGATGTCTCATTTGTAGGACACTTCAACAGTGTTAAGAACAATAAATGTAGCAGCACTGGTCTTCATTGTTACACCCCTATATCATTAAACACACATGTATAAATGATGATGTCTGACTAGTGTTAGACAGGTAACACAGTTTAGCTTTCTCCCCACCTTACACTCATGTGGCAAAGGATTTGCATGTGGCAAAGGATCTGCGCAGAACTGCTTTCATCAAACAAGCCTATTGTAGTGGCTGTACTCCATGTGTGAGATGGTGGTGTTATCCACTACGCTATCCATTCATGCAAGCTTAAAAGAAGCATAGTCACTATTACTAAAAATAAGAACCTAAATGATGTAATTTTAGGATATAATTTCAGTCAAGCACCTTCTTTTTTTGCAAGAAATAGAAACTTCTAAACCAACTTTTAAGACTGAACTTTTGTGATGTGAAAAAATATCCTTGCCTTTTTTGCAAAACTGAAAGCAAGGCTCCCAAAAAGAATGGAAGCTGTAATGGGAGCAGTAAAAGTTAGGATGGAATTGGGCTCCGGCTCAGATTTTGAAAATTTAGAGGAAGGGTCATCAGTCTTATCCGCAAACAGCTGGTGTGGCTGCGGGTTTCCATTCCAGCCAAGCAGGAGCAATCAGTTCAACTAATCAGTTGTTTGAAAACTGGGACCAACTAATTTAAAAAATGGAATCAATTTAGTTCTGCTTAATTGGAATAAAACCTTTCGCCACACCGGCCCTTTGTGAAAAGGACTGGTGGACCCCGTTCTAGGGAATTGTTTATGTAAGTGAAATACACTTATGGTTGTTTTACAGTTTCTCAAATAATAATGTCTTTTGCTACATGCACCCCAAGTCCAGCCTACACCCCATTTAGCCAATGGAAAGTCATGGTGCTGCACAGTCCCCCATCTCAGTCTCCATCTTAATAGTAGGCAGCCAGTGAGTGGTGTGTTTATAAAGTACTACATGGTGAAAGCTGTCATAAACTCCACAATCGATAAAAGTGGTTGTTCGCTTTGTAATTTGTGTAGGTTGCCAACATTAGTGGTAGTCTCAGTGAAAGTAGGAATTCTACCCATTTTTCAAAATTTCTGCAATACAAAATTATTTAGACATAAACAAAGTCATTCAGATTGGTTTGATGTGAAATGCTCTCTTCCAGGGAAACTTATTTTATCAAAATTGTTCACAATGGTGGTGATAGGAACCAGATATCTGAAGAGTTCAAAGCCTCTAAGGGCTACATCACAGAATGTTTACATGAAATGTAAAAATCTGCTGCCTGATGTCTGAGCTATTATTTTACATTTGTTTTGAGAAGGTTTTGGCCTAAAACATATTTCTCAAAATACACAAATGAATGCGGGATGCAGCAAAGTAGTCCCCAAAAAAAACTTTTTCTTTTAGATGTAACACTATTTTACCACTACCCTTCCCATTTATTATCGTTTTACTATTGCATATAAAAACGCAAAAAAAAGATGTACGTTCACTGCTGGTTTTGGAAAGTAAATAAAATGCCTGTATATCCTATCTTGACCATTATAAAGAAATTTAAGCTGTCAAGATTCTCTAGAACATTTTAACATTTAGGAAATATATTTCTCTGTAACTCTTACAATTTCAATTATATTTTCAATTATATATTTTTATAATTATTCATAATGCCTGTTTTTTTACACACTGTTCTAAGTAATTTTCCAGCTCTCCATAGAAAGCGATACGTGTTACAGACTCATATTTGAGTTGCTTTTGTGTAGTGTAACTTTGTGCTACTGAAATTAAAGCAATTATAAGGTCTGTAGTAAAAATGCACAGACTAAATAGAGACCTAGATTTATTTGCAACAATCAAATATTCTGCCGTTTCAACATGCAGATTGTGTGATTTTGTTCATGTAGCTTTACCAAAAAACGAGTACGAGAGGGGAAAGAGGAGAGCAGGGAGAGGAGAGGCCTAAGGACAGTAACTGGTAGGAGAATGTGTTCTAAGAAGTTAATAATGAAGGATTATCTTCAAGGGGATAAAACAGTAGCTCTCATAGCAGAAAACAAGTCAGAGACCAAGCTTAGAAGAAACCATTAAGCATTTAGCTCTTATTTCTCCTATATTTTTTATGCAGAAGATACATGCATTAGAAGATTCAAGCATTTATTGGTTCATTAAAAATCAATGAATGTAGAAGCATCTGTGAACATTTTAAAGTCTATTTTAGTGTGAAACTGCACCAGGAACAGAAACAGAAAAACAGGGGTAATTTTGCAACTGTCAGTATTTTGTTAGAAGTTTGTTGTTGCTTGTGAGTTGCTTTGTTTACTAGAGTGAAAAAAATGCTGAGGTAAAATAGGCACTATTTTTCTTATACAAATAAAAGATTAACACAACTTAAAAGAAAATACTTTGAAAAACAAAAGTGTACCTTAAAAAGCAGGGAAGATTAACCTCTAGTTTCAATTGCTTTTTGGAAAGGAAAGCATATTTTCCTTTGACGAGAAGCTTATCAGTTGTTCATTCTGTTACAGTCAACCACATTACATAAATAGACTTTAGAATAGCATTGCAAGAAAGTAGAACATAACCTGTATGTCATGAAATGCACATCTGTTCTAGCACAGTGATTAAGGAAGAGATTACCACAGGTTTAACCCCTCAGTTTCACTGTTACATGGCATTTAAAGAGTCAAACACCACTTTTTTGTTTGTGGTACTGTTATAATGAGTCTATTAGCACTGAGGCATTAGACTGCAGCCCTCTCAGGGTCAACTACCCTCACTTCCTCTTGCATTCTCTCTCTCTCTCTCTGTATCTCTTGCTGTCTCTCTCCAAGATTTATCTTCCCACAGTCTAGCTGGAGGGGGAGTTGTCCGACCATGGGACAGAGATGTGTAACCGGCAGCAAAAAACAAACATCCTTGCTTATCACCAAATAAAAAGAGAAACAGAGCGTGATTATATAAGCAGAATGCGTGCATGGCCTGGGGACCTCTGCTTTCCCATGTCTCCCGAGCAGGACAGCTAAAGGGGCTTTAGTGGACGGTTGGGCCGCGGTGCCATTCCACTCGTGGCTCCCTGGCCCACTGCTCCACGACCCACTGCTATTTCTGTCACTTCCGCTCATGCATGTGCACTTCTCTGAAATTCCTTTCTCTGAAATCTCTTTTATCAGTAGCACTTTGACTGGCTTTTGGTTCCAAAAGACGTTGTGATGTTGACACAATGTCACAAAGACAAATCTTCAGTTGAAATAACCTGTGCAGAAAGAAATTTCAGGTATTTATAAGGCCCCTTTCCCTTCCTCATTCTTATATTTACATACTTTACTTATTATTATTACTTTCATAGTGGGCTTAATTACTAAATTAACCAGAAAGGGAAAGTTTGTGAACAGACTTTAAGTTGGCTTAACAAAACCTGCTAATAACACTCCAAAAGTTAAAGAAGTTGCACAACATGATTATTTCCGGTAATTTATTTGGGTTTACATAGATATTACAGAAACTTGCTATGAGGTTACTGTGGTATCCCAAGTGGTTGCTAGAGTGTTGCCAGGCCATTGCTAAGCTATCCCAGGTGGTTACTAAGGTGTTGTTAGGTCATTGTTATGGTATCCTAGGAGGATGCTAAAGTGTTGCTAGGCCATTGCTATGGTATCCCTGGTGGTTGCTAAGGTGTTGGTAGGCCACTGCTACTCTAACCCAGGTGGTTGCTATGTATTACATAGGTGGAATGTTGAGCATTCCCCCAAAAATCCTGTTTGAAAGAACATATTTGGGTGTAGATTCTAGAATCCTGCAAAGTTTAGGTTTTAGTGCAGAAGCTGCAGGAGGAGCAGCATTATAAATTTTTTGAACTTTTTTCAACAGGGTTAGGACTATTGTTGAAATACATTATTATGTCAATGGTCACCAAAAAAAATCCTTTTTAGTTGCAGCTTAAAGCAATAGTTCTAATCAAATGTGTACCCTAAATTTCGTCAAGCAGTCAAGGTATCTGAAGTATGTTTATTTAGTCTTAACAATGAGATTAATGTAGCTAACAGGTAATGGAATCTTAAGATTAATTTAATTAAATTCTACTAATAAGCAATGTGCAAACTTGCATCTCAAACCGTGATGAGATGCACAAAGAACCTGTTAATGTGATTGTTTTTCCTCTGGTCTTGTATTAAGCTTATTTCATTTAATAGTCTATTCAGGTGATCTTAACTTTATGTAGTATTTATTTCCAGTGATAGTCAATGCTTTGTAGCTAGGTAAGTTATAGCATTCCTTAATCTGTGTAGATATTTATAATAGACTAACATTAGCACCTTCTTACACGAACCTGAAGTCAGCTTCATTATTTGCCAGCTTCTTGTTCAAAGTTTCCAGTTCCACCTTAAACGGTGTATCAGCCAGCATCTTGTTCAAATTTTCCCGTTCTACCTTAAATGGTGCAGCTTCAGGCACCAGAAAGTGACCGCTGCACCAGTCAAGGTGGAACGGGAAAACTCGAACAAGAAGCTGGCGAATAGGACGCCAACGTTAACTCCGTCCTTCTTTTATGTCTATTAAGATTAGAAGTGATTCACACATTGATGGATTTGCTGATATGTGTGAGATTGTGGTGTTTCTACCGGAGCTCGCGCTAAATTCGGTTTTTAACGTTTTAAATTAGTTTTTTAAAGTGCAGACTGAATACTTTTTTTTGCTGTTCCGGACGGCTAATCAGCACGATCAGTCATTAAAGAAATCAAAGCTACCGAGAGCAGTCCATGCAACCTAGATTAATCTATGTCTGAGGATTATAACAAAAAAAATTTGGTGAAAATCGGTTGAGTACTAAGGAAGTAGTGGCCGATTTAATCCTGAGACTCATCATCTCTCAATACAAGTGCATTTGTTCACAAGCGGATCTTGACCGCTCCAACAGGGCGGGCGCGCAGACGTATCGCCTCAGCTAGTGAACAACAGACAACGCGGCATCTATGTATGTATACCTATGGTTTAGGCTAACACTAACATTAGCTAGCTAGCTGACAAGCCAACTAGTTTAACTTCACATCATAATGAGAGAGACAGAAATAACGGTAACACTTTACAATACTGGTCCACAAATAAGCATGTATTAATACTTAACTAATGCTTTTATCACAGTAAATTAATTCATGGACTCATACTTAATACATCAGGAAATAATGAAGTGTATATGTCAGTAAAGAATTGAATCAAATATGAATAACCATTAATAAAGGCAGTCATTAATTATTAACATAATTTTAACTCAGTCTGTTAATTAATACCATGACTTAATATATTAATTAGGACCCTTTCTATAATGCATAAAGTCTGATGGAGATGATGTAGGTTAACACACATTACAGGCTAATAACCAATACATTAATCTGCAGGAAACTCAATGGCATCGCCGTGTGAACATTTAATAATTAATGAATTATCAGAAATTTCATTACAATTACATGACAAGGGCTGGACTCAGTTTCATGCCCTCACAATGTAAAGCTGATTTACTTAATCAGTAATAATGTGCCAGGAAAAAAGACAGTATGAAACGATACATTTGATAATGATATATGATACAATTCGTTGCTTAACATGTCTGTGCATCATTAGTTTTTCCATTTATATATCATATAACTTGTCTAAATTCATCATTCACTATGATGTGCCCCGCCAAGTAAAGTCATGATGTAAATATGTATTTACAAATCATTACTTAATACATCCATATATTATTAATTTACAACGTATAAGAAATTATTGATCAGTGAAATGACTGAAGCATAACTGAGCATCGTATGAGGGGGAAAAAAAAAACCGATATCGGTTATCTAACGTTATGCATTTCATGTAAAATCAAGGCGCTGTTGAAACACCGTGAACAGGTTAGTTTGTTCAGTTTGCTCAAAATTGTTTGAACAGATACCACGCGTTTTCCTCCTAAATGTACGGCCACCATTTTGTTTGGTTTAATCTCAAGTGATTCCAGGTGCGCATTAGCGAGATCAGGCTCAGAAATGAGCTTCCACTGTTGTTGTTTCTCCCAGAGAACAAACCCTGCTGTGGTTTCTCCACCCGTTCTGTCCCACTCGGGTGCGCGCGAAACAGGAGGATCCACAATCATGCCGGACAAACATTAGTCTTAATTTTTCGAGATGAAGCGGGTGTACAGAGTGTTTTAATACTGTCTGTCCTTAAGTATTATTCTGATTTTCCCAGCGCGGTTCACGTCTCTAAGGCCACGTAGCCCACGGGGTATTTATGCTCAGGCATAATTTCAGTCGCACACAGACTCACTGGATGCATGCACTCCGCAGTACCGCGTTTCTGTTGGGTATGAGTAGCATGTGTGCTAATTTGTAAAGCATTCCGTCCTTATTTACCGTCGATGAATGAGATTTTAGCCTTTGGAAAAATTTTAGTTCAGTAGTAGAAGCAATAACTGAAAAAGGCAGAACAAAAGAATGGCAGTAAATAAGGTTTGATAGTATTGAATTAGCACAGACGCTAGTCTTTCCAGTGGCGTCCTGTCCACATTTATTTCACTAATGATATATTAATGTATTACCCACGATGTGTTAACATATATTTACACCATGACTTTACTTGGTGGGGCACATCATTACTTAATGCTGAAAGTAGAACAAAAGGACTATCTATAACTATGTTAACTAATTATATAAACTAATAGAATATAATTATGATAATACAAATCCCAACCAGTTAACATAATGTATCATTCATATATAGCTATCATTTACACAACACATACAAAATTATACATTCTTTAATATTCTGAGCATGTTTAGTACCTTTTTTGACATTGGTTATATGCCTATAATATGGATGATGTATAGATACGTTAAGCCATAAATTTGCAAATGTATCATTACATATCCATTTTTTTTTCCTGTCGCATTATTATTGATTAAATAAATAAACAGCACAGTGTGTTTTTTTCAATCTGAGCTCATCCCCAAAACAATAAAAAAAATCTGTAATATTGCATTTTGGTAAACATGTTTAACCTGCTGGATGCAAGCCGCTGATTTTCCTGCAGATGGGTGTATTAGTTATTAGCCTATTGTGTTATTATAATTTGTGTTAACTTACATCATCTCCAAACAAACATTATGCATTATAGAAGGGGTTTTAAATAATATATCAAGTCATGGTATTAATTAATAGAAGGAGTTAGAAATACGTTAATATTTAAAAATTACCTTTATTAAGAACTATTTATATCTGACGCACTTCTTTATTAATGTACAGACTTCATTATTTCCTGATGTATTAAGTATTAGTCCATGCATTAATTCACTGTAATGAAAGCATTAGTTAAGTATTAATACATGCTTATTTGTGGACCAGTATTGTAAAGTGTTACCGAAATAACATTATTAACAGCTCTTTAGATTCTTTGTTTATATATTTCCCTACAGTATTTGGAAACACTGACACCAGTATTTGCCATATATTGCTGTTTACAGTAAGTTAATGTCATTGAAAAGGCCATAATAGTGATCAAAACGCAATTTTATATCATAATGCAGCTCTGCATAATTCCTCCACCTGTAGATGGAAATTAAGAGGCGACAGCTCTGTCGAAGGTCAGATGAGATACCTCACCACTTACTAAAAAAAATAATTGATCTCTCATTATTTCATTGAGTTCTTTTAAATGTGAGTTTTCTATTAAAAGTAATGTATTACTAAGCACAGGAAGACAGGGAGAGAAAGAAGTTGAAGAAGACTGACAGGTGGGGGGGCACATCCGAAGGAGTTTAGTGATCAAGATGAAGGCAAGGAAAAGTTGTATAAGCTTTTAATTAAAACTAATACTGAATTTAATTGAACTTTACTGAGAAAGTAATTGTCACTAAGACCATGACATTTTGTCATCTAGCTTTCTGAATAATGCTAATAATTATTTATATAATAATATATAATGCAGCTTATCTAAGAGAGAAGAGATAGCATTGCTTGACTTCAGTACCTTTACTTGATCTGTGCCTGTTGTGAGTGGATGGAGGTAGTGTTTGTTAAACTAGCTCTGTGCTTAATATGAGCTACAGAGAGACAGATCTACTGGCCAAATAGCCCTTTTTGATACATTTTCCAGCTGGTCTTACTCAGATCATGATGAACAGACATTTTGGAGCGATTAAAAAGATTGCTGGAGAAGAAGAATTGCTGGGGTACGACCCTAGCAATCACCCCAAGCAAAAAAGAATGCAAAAGCATTTTGAGATATATAACTATTGGTCCAATAAATACTTAAGTTTTTGTTTGATATATGTCTGTGAAATGGACATAAATGGACATAAATCTTGTTCATAATTGTATGCTATAGTGTAATCACATCACCTCATTTTGATTTACCAGTCTGGTTTATTGCTGCTGTGTGTATTTTCTAGTTTAAATCCGGAAAATATTGTAGCTGACTCTGATCCTGAGTGATGGAAATCAACACAGTAATTTTCTATATTCTTGAAGCAGGTTTGTCAACATAAAAAGTACAATATTAAGTACACAATACATTGTTATGTTTGATGGATAAAAAAGGTATCTTGACAGTTTTTCTTAAGTTTAATTATAGGATCTATGAATTTGGAGAGCTAACGCTAGTCAAATTAACTTGATTATTAGTGGCTTAGCTAAACTACATTTTCCTCTGTCAGCATCGGGGTGGGTAAATGTTTCAGCACCTGCAGCATTGAGGAAGTTGTCAGCCACTTTTACTTTGTTTTAAACTTTGTCCAAAGAAAAATACACCCAGTGTAGTGATGTGTGTATGCAAGTGCAGACAGACTTGAATGTCTGTGTGTGGAATCCAAAGTTTTGCAGTTGACTTTCGATTCCCAATTACATGGAATCAGAAAATCAACTTTTTTTTCCTCCCAGCCATAATGTTTTAGTATTTTATTTTTATTTTAATGATTATCCTTGTTGTTTCATTTCTGTGGCTAAAGGTCTGAATGTACTGATATCATTTTACTCCCATATCTTGCTTTGGGGATTTTGTATATTTATTGGTATTTGTTAAATACTGCACTGATTGTATGGTTATAATAGGGGTGGTCTCTCCACAAGGGGGAGCTATTAGCACTAAAGTATCTTTTGTGCACATCATTAGAATGGAGGAATCTGCATAAATAACATTTATGGAAATGCTTACGCTTATGATATGAGGAACATGCATTTCATCAACTAGATTGTGGATGACCACAAAAGAAGCAGTTGTGCTACAGATGAGTGAAACAGTGTGAATAGGACAAGACAGCACAGTCTGGTATGATATTGGGTCGTCGGATTAGAGTGGTGAATGATGTCACCTCCCTCCCAACTGGCAAAACACAGGTCTACATGCTAGTGATTATGAGCTGTAGTTCAAATTAGGGTTTTAGGCAGTGTAAACATGAATGTGTGCTTGTGTCTTAACCTTGTTAAACTGTCATCAGTTTTATATAACGTGTAAAAACTTTATCTAAAGGTGAAGCCTTAAATTTTCATAGCTTATGGCTACAAAATGGGTTGATGCGGCCTGAGTTTACATGATGCTAATTGTTGGTCATAAGCTTCCATAGCTACATTAACCTTGTAGCTCCAGCACAAAACAAGCGTTCAAACATGTTTTGGCTTATGTGCATTTGAGTAACGATAAAATTCCATAAATCAGATTTTTTATTTTTTTTTGTACCAAACTAAGACTTAAAGTTTAATCTCTAAAGTATTTACAACAAGCAGTTGTTACCACTTGTAGTATCAACATTACTTCAACCTACTGCTACATAAAATTGACATATCACATGCTGTTATGAGTTGTCATGGCAGATTCAGTAATATATAATACGTAATAACAATGTGACAATAACATTACAAGAATTTACATCAATCATTTTGATATATGTCATGACAATTACGAGTGAAGGTAACATGACACTTATATTACTGAACATAATCTGTCATGATAACTCAAAACAGCATATAACATCTGCTATGACATTGTATCATTATGTTGTGTAGCAGGGTTCTATAAAGTGTTATGCAATTGGTTACGTAACTTGCTGTTCATTTGCTGTTCTGTTTAATTTCAGTCTTCAGATTTTCTGTACACTGATGTTGGGGGTTGAATTGCTGAATTTACACTTACTTTTAGCCTTTATTCATATCAATTCAACCATTATCCAAGCGTTAATAACTTCCCTTTTAGAGAAAATGAAAGGCGTCAAAGGATGGAGCTGACTGTCATTAGTAGTGCACACATGTCTGAACATTGCTGTAGAGGACACATACAAAATCAAGGTTACTAAATCAGTGATTATACACATCCAGAACTGATACAAATCTAGCTTTCACTATTTAGCTGAAATGATCCATTTCAGTTCCATTTCAGTTCCATAGAAATTACGTTTCTGTCAAGCCTGCAGGTAATAAAAATGCAGTCTTTATTGTCAGTATTTTACACAAGAAAGCCTTTATGTGCTGTCAGTCTCATAAATGCCAGTTTCAGGTCAGTAAATGTAAGCTGCACCCTGTGTGACCTTGCCGTCTAAAGGATGAGCCCACTTTTATGCAGGACATGCCAAATATAGGCAGCCTTGGAGTGACATGGTCACGGTTTCCAGTTATTGCCTCTGTCTGGGTTCATTATCTCAATAAAGCAAGAGCACTGGGTGTCTTTGTTAAGAAACAGCCAGACAAAGTCTTATATGTAGATGAAAAAAAAGACATTTTATTTGCAGCCGATAACAGGAAACTTGTTTTCAGTCTTCATTAGAACCATCTTTCTAAGGTGTGTAATATCTTAAAATGTCATGCAAGTACAAAAACCTTGAGGACCCTTAGGATTGTGTAGATTTTGTTGTATTCGATTAAATGTTCATGCTAAACCATTAAATGTTCCTTCTGAGAAGATGCAGCATGCATACATGAGATATATATATATATGTATATATATATATATATATATATATATATATATATATATATATATATAGATATATATATATATTTTTTTGCATGTG
>JAILXH010276051.1:24981-39126 GCA_023558415.1 Piaractus mesopotamicus | reverse complement strand
ATAATAATAATAATAATAATAATAATAATAACAATGAAGTTTACTAGTTAAACATACTTTGCTGGGGATTTACTACTTAAATAAATAGTTTCACTCAAGCCTTCAACATCACAGAAAGTAGGCTTTAATTTAATTATAATGACGTTTCTACTACTACTGAATAATAATAATAATAATAATAATAATAATAATAATGATAATAATAATAAAACAAGCGCCCTATATTTACGTACTGAACTGCTTAAAATAACTTTTAGGCTCAATAACAGTTTGTAAATCATGCTCTCCTAGTTAGCAGCAGCCTATTTGACACAAAGACATCAACTCCCAGAATGCTTTGCTTTTTTCTAAGGCCGTTTGTCCAACCGTTCAAAAGTGTCCGGGTGGAAACTCCTCAAACGCCGGTATTTCGTTTGTTTTGGGTGACTGCGCGCGTGATGGTATGTCTGTAGTATCACCTTATGTTAACAGTGCGTTATAATTTCAGTTTGCAGAGTAACGTGAAAAGCACCGTCCATTTTTAATTGGACGTTATCAGCTTCTCGCTTTAGTAAACCAATGTGAACAAATAATTACTAGCGTTAAGTAAGCTTAAATGAGTCAAGCTGGGTTAGCATGCTCTCTACCGTTACCGTTAGCTAACCTAGGTTAGCTTAGTTAGTTCAGCTGTTGCCAAGTAATGATAATAAAGAGTGAAGAAACTTCGTTTCTGTCAGTTTTGCGGTTCATGGAAAAGTTTTTAATAATACGTGTGTTTTTCCACCGGAGAGGTAACGTTAGTCTGAGAGGTGAAGAAAGAACGTTAACTTTAAATATGGACAGTGTTGGCTTGAAAGCGGCAGCTTACAGGGTCATGCCAGACTAATCTGGTCACCCTTGAGTGCGGGTTCCCTCCCGATAGGATTAGGGATTTCACATTTCCGCAGACCGGGGCAAGAAGCTTTAGGCTAACTATTCTGAGTGTGTATGTGATGTCAGTCTTTGTGTGCTGAAGCAAAGACTTGCAGGGTTCTCTTTAGATACCACCTATAGAACAGAATTTGACTAAATGCCTTTCATTAATCTTCGTTTCTTCTTTTGAATCGACCTACAGCAAAAGCATGGACCTAGGAAAAGCCAAACTTTTGAGGACTGGATTAAATACTCTGCACCAAGCTATTCACCCTGTACATGGGATAGCCTGGACTGATGGGAGACAGGTTTGCCTCACTTCTTTCTACTATGTCAGTGGTGAACCCAAATTTGGCGACACAAATGTCATTGGACAGTTTGAACATGTCTTTGGACTTTTCTGGGGACCTCTGTGTTGCTCAGGTTCTCCTGCTCTGCTCGCTGTGCAGCACAAGAAGCACATCACGGTGTGGCAGCTTCAGTTGAGCGCCCTGGAGCAGAACAAACTGTTATGCACTCAGACATGTGAAATGAGTGAGCCTTTCCCACTGCTCTCTCAGGGCTGTGTGTGGCATCCCAGACTAGACATCTTGGCTGTTCTGACCAAGCGGGACGCCTCTGTTCTGTTTTCTGTGCGTGTGGATAACCGGCGAGTAAAGGCAGACATCCGGGGCAGCGGTCTGATCCACTGTGCATGCTGGACTAAAGATGGAACCCGGTTGGTGGTCGCCATCGGCAGTGCTCTTCATTCCTACATATGGAATGACATCCAGAAGAGCTTGGTGGCTTGCTCCTTTTGCCCCATTTTTGATGTTGGTGGCTATATCTGTGCTATCGAGTCTACAGATGAGGCTCAGGTAGCTGTTGCCACTGAACTGCCGCTGGACAAGATCTGTGGGCTTAATGCAGGCATTGCCTTCGACTTGCCAACTGAATCTGAGCCGTTGTCCTCTCAGCTGTCCCCAGTAGTGATGGTGGACGAAGATGTTTCTGTGGAGTCCAGGAGGAGGTCATTTGATTCTGAGCGCTCGCTGCCTCTAGGGTTCCTCTCATCCTCTGGTCCCATCGACCTTACGAACATTTTGGCTAAGCACAGGAAGTCAGACCCCAGCCCTCTCATTCACTTAAGACGGCGGGATCACTTGACAGGAACAGGTCAAGACTCATCTCATTTGATTTTGGTGAAGTATGAGCGGAAGGTCACCACCACCAGGAAGGTAAGCATCCCTGGCATCCTGGTCCCTGACATCATTGCCTTTGACCCCCGAGGGAGCACCGTAGCAGTGGCTTCCAACACCTGCAACATGGTGCTGGTCTACTCCATCATGGCATCCTCCATGCCCAATGTTCAGCAGATTCATCTACAGAAGAATGAGAGACCTAAAGGCTTGTGCTTCATCAGCAGCAAGATGATGCTGCTCATGGTCGGCCGGCAGAGATCCAACGATCCAGCCTTCCTTCCGTCCTCAAACACAGACAAATATGTCCTCAGGCTCACGGCTAAGGAGCTTTTGTTCGATGAGGACACGACTTCTCCAATTGTACAAAAGCCTGAGTCTCCTAGTAATTTCGTTGGGGTCAGGAGGCATTCAGAGAACTTCTCTAAAGATCTCGCGGTAAAGGACCTTGTCCTGCCAGGAGGCTCGGTAATCCACTCCCCAAACAGCAGGAGGAAGCTGATTGAGGAGTTGCGCAGCTCAGAGCCCAGTCCGGTGCCAAGCTCAGCTGACTTCTCAGACAGAGCCACGTCCAGCGCCTCCTCTATTACTGTAGAAAACTACGACATGGATCATGTCAGTCGCTTGGCCACGCTAGCAGTAGCTGGCCAGGCTAGCCGTGAATCCAGTCGACCATGTTCTCCGCGATATGAGCCTTCAGAAAAGCTGCTCTCCGATCCTCCTGTGCCACAGAACAGCTGTCTTACAAAAGAAAAGAATGTGGAGCAGCTTACACGCAACATGGAGAGGTTATTTGCCCGCTTTGATGAGGTGAGGCAATGCCTCACAGAAATCAGAGACTTCACTCAGAATGGAAGAAAGGCCATTGTCAATTACCCAGCTGCCTGTGAGCCGCAGTATGTCTACATTACATGTCAGGTATGAAGTTAATAACTATGTGTTTGCCCTTAAGGATAGTTCAAAGGTTCCAGTAGACAATCAGTGACCCTGTGACAGTTATTTAAGATCTTTAAGCATAACTTGTCATGACTGATTTCTATTTCAAATTCTTGTTTGGCAACACACTGCATTTCTCATTTGAGCACAGCACTGTCACTTCAGTGGCCATTGCCAACAGATTGACTTGGCTTTGTTTGACCTTGAAAGGGCTTGTCTGAGGTGGTCAGTTAGACTTAATCTATATCCCATGACTGCTTTTGTGTGGCACGGTATCATGTGAAAACATGTACACATAGTAATCCTAAGTAGTCCACACTGTATTGCACTCTACTAAACAGTGGCTTATCAAAATGCTTGCTTATCTGTTCTCAGCCACTGCCCTAAATGCGAATTAACAGTTAGAAGTCAACATTGACACATTATTTCCTTCTGTTCTCCAACAGAAGCAGCTGTCAGAGAATGTGTACACAGACGAGAGGAGACCGGTGCTGTTGTGCGAGGGAAGGCTTAACCTTCAAGTAGTTCAGGAACTCTTCAGCCTGACCGTTGTGGAGATGATGCATGGTATGTCAGCAGTATCACTGTCTTTGTTTCATATTAACGAGTCTTTTTTCCTGGAGCAGTAATTAATTCCACATTAAGATTTATTACATTAGCTTCTTATTCAGCATTGCAAGGCATAAAAGAGGGGCTTGATTAGGTGACCGCAAAGTTGTTGGCATGCAAAACATTTTTGATGACCTGCTGGCTGATGCTGATGAATTTTCCACACTGGTAAACAAATCCTTTTGTAGAATTGTCAGGATAATTAGTTAGACCTAGTTAGGCAGTCTGATTTTTCAGAATAGTACACTGGAAATAATTTTGTTATGCACACAGTTAGGGTACAATTGAAATGTATTTTTTTTCTTGAGACTTTTACAAGCCATTTGGCTGCAGATAATTGGCAGTGACTGAAATAGATGGTGATTATGGGCCTAAATCCAATTGAAGGTTTAAGTCAGATTATAGCCTCACTTGTGACGTGCATCTTTGTAGATAATGTACACTGAGACCATCCTAACACCCGATATTAATGCTATGACTTCAGTATACATTTATGCATTAGGACTTTATACAAAGGCACTTACAAAATAAATGGAATGAGTCTTGAATGGCAGGAATAGTAAAATATTTTTATTTTAAAACTGTTAAATTTTGCTATGATTTTAAAGGTCTATTCAAATGTCTTTTTTAAGAGTTATTGCATTTAAGACAGATTATGTTGCTGGCATTTGAGAAGTGTATCCGCCTTCTTCCAGGACCGATGTGGATTATCCTGGTGGCTGATGCTGACGGATTTGTACCGCTCACCTTCAAGCACAAGGAGGAGCTCACGGTACGGAGTGCAACAAGGAAGGCTCCCTTTAAGTCATTCAGTATCGGTGATGATGTATTTCCTGAAAATGTTCAATCTCCTAACACAGAAAAATGATTTCCTCTCAAACACGTGTTCGAAGATTTACTGGACATAATGTTAAAAGGCTTATGTTTAAAACAATGCCTCACAATTCATGTTTACAAGGCACTGGTGGCTTTTCTGTAGTGCTGCCTTTGTAAATCTGTGTATATGCAGTGTAAGACCAATATGATCGACGATATTTTTGTATTTCTAAAAGAAAGTTTTTATTTGAGTTGTTTTAATTGAGTGCCTGCTTTAATGGTTTTCTACTGTTAGTCTAAAGCCTGTAATGCATCTATTATATATAGATATATAGATATTAGTGTTTTAAATCATAAATGTTTATTTTTGTAGAGATTTAAATGAATTCAGGCATAAATGAAATCATGGTGCATAAATACATGTATCCATAAGTTAATGTCCTTGATAGCAATCAATGTATCCAATAGCTTTGGATGTATGAATCCAAATCTCTCTCTCAGTTCTATGTACTGTGAACCACAACCTGCTTCTAACAAATGAACACCAAATGAAATCATTAAAATGAAGTTATTTATTATTATATTACTGGTGTATAATAAGTCTCTTATATTTAACAAGGTAATAACTCTCAGTACCATTTTATGCTGTATTGTGCATTGACCTTGGCATTGAAAGCTACATCTTACCAGCACCAAAATATTATTTTTATTTTTATTGAGCATTAAATCAAACCATTCAATAATGTTAACATCTAAGACCTATTACATCCTATTATAGCTTACTTCAAGGGAAAAAAAGAGATATACAGTACATTCATTTATATAAATTAGGTACAGCATACTGTATATATTCAATGCAGATACATTACAACTTCATGTGAAAATACAGAAACAAAATGAAATGTTTACTTCAAAACATAATCAGTTAGGTTTGTCACAGTGTAATGTACACTAACACGTCTCATCCCAGAGCCAGGCTGGAATCTACATCTGCCCTGTTTGAAGAGCCTATGCGCTGTTCAGGTCTTCTCTGAGTGATCTGCAGTTTATGGTCTGATTTCTGAGGGGGAAAAAATAAAACAAATTAGGCTCAGGTACAGTTCTGATCATAAATTTACATATCCCTGGCTGATTTTGATATTTACCATTTTAGATGATGTCATCATCACAGAAATGAGCATGTATTATATTAATCATAATAATAAATGAGATTACACAGTCAAAGTTTACATACTCTTGTAGGTTGGGCGTATTAGAGGGAATTCCACCCATTTTTCAAAAGTTCTGCATAATAAAATCATGAAGATGAAAAACAATTTCAGAGTGGTTCGATGTGAAATGCACCATTTTGGAGAAACTTATGCAGTCAGAATTGTTCACAGCAGTGGTGATGGGAACCACACATCTGAAACACA
Organism: Piaractus mesopotamicus; assembly: GCA_023558415.1. Classification (NCBI taxonomy): domain Eukaryota; kingdom Metazoa; phylum Chordata; class Actinopteri; order Characiformes; family Serrasalmidae; genus Piaractus; species Piaractus mesopotamicus. The sequence continues at coordinate 33,281 of JAILXH010276051.1, read as the reverse complement.
ATGCCTTTAAAGGCTCCCTCACAGAAAGCTTTTGCATGAAAGTTATAAATATGCTGCCTGATGCATGAGACATTGTTTAGTGATAATCTTAAAATAAAGTTTTGACCTGCACTGTAAAAAAAAGTCAAAATGTAAGGTAAGAATTGGCATTGTAAGGCAAAATAGCTCCAAAAGAAAACTTATTTTTCAGATTTACCACTGTTTTACCATCATCAGCATCATACATAAAAGACACCACGCATCACCACCATTATAAAGAAATCTATATTGTTAATTTCCTCCACAGGATGCCATTTCATATCAGACCATTCTAAATGACTGTTTACACCTCAACCATTAAATTATGCAGAAAATGTAATAAATTGGTGGAATTTCCAATTCAATACACACTCAAGTACATTGAGATGTGCCTTTTCCAACTGTAATGAGTGTATGCATATAAATTTGCGAGATACTTAAATATGTAGAAGAAGTAATTTGAAACCCAGAGTTAGGAAAAGGTTATAAAATACTTAAAACACCAATCGATGCTATTCAAAGTCTGAAAAATAAAAGAAAGTAGAAGAAACATGTTTCTGTGGATACCAAACCAAGATTTCTGAGAAAACCATCAGAAACATAGTATTATAAAAAAAAAACCCACAAGCAACTTTGGCTCAGATACTGGCTTCTCTGAAACTAAGTGGTGTGGCTGTTTTGGAACGTACAATAAGGATATACAGAAGTAATTTAGAGTGTTGACACAAAAATGTAACTTTAGGGTCACAACCATAAATGTTATGTTGGAAAAGGAGTCAACAAGGTCCTTGAGAAACAAATCATCCCTAACGTGAAGCAGGTAGGTGGACCTTTGCTGTTTTAGGGGCACAGGAACTTTGATGAAAATTGATGGCAAAATAAATGCAGCAGATTACCAGAAAACCTTGGAGGAAAATTTGCGTGCATCAGCTTGGAAGCTGAGCATGGAGCACAGTTTGACTTTGCATACAAAGCCAAGTTGACCCTTGGGTGGCTGCAGTGAAATAAAGGGAAAGTTTTTGAGTGGGCCTCACACTCTCAGGACCTCAACATCATTGAGCCACTTTCAGAAGAACCTCAAACACATGCAAGGAGGCTATTTGCCAAGAAGTGTGTGCCGCTTTACCACCTAAGGAAATAAAGGCACTCCTTCACAACCATCACAAAAGGCTGCAAGTTCTCATTGATGCCCAAGGGAGCAGCACATGATTTTAAGATCCAAGGCAATGTAGAACTTGACTGTGTTATTTATTATTTTCTTTATTAGGATTAATGCAATATATGCAAATTTCTATTATGCAAAAGAAATGTATTTTACATGACCACTCATATTTCTAAAAATGGTAAATATCTTACGGAATCAGCCAGAGGTATGCAAACTTATGAGCAGAACTGTACTTTGTCTCATAAGTGTCTTATAAGTATCTTATAAGGATGCAAAAGAATAGCTATATCTATATCAGAGTTTTTCTTTTACTGTTGTAAGAAAACATTGTATCTCCAAAGTCATAAAAAGGTTCCTAAAATTTGTTAAAGTAGCATCAATATTTTTATTGTTCTGTTCATCATGATATGTGAACATGCGGTAGGTGTGTAGTTCACCTGAGCTCCTCCAGGGCTAGTTTGTTTTGCAGTCTCACATCTTCGCTGATGGGGTACAGCAAGAGAATCATCAGGCCTGTGATGATAAAGGCTACTGGGGCCGCGCCAATCAGGAGCTTTAGAGTGTATGCTACTGCGTGAGGCTGTCTGCATGCTCCTGTGTCATAGCCAGCAAACCTACAGCACAGGCAAGACAATAATTACTATGAGTATAAATGAGGACAAAAAAAAACACTGGGCTAGAGGCCTAGTCTAATGTATAAGGCCCCTTAAAATATCCCTATTGCTTAATTACAGGGGATAAAAAGGGAAATTATATGTGCTTTGACAGAACCTACTCTAAACACAACGTGGACACTCCCAGAGAGATCCCTGCTGCGAACTTGGTGAAGAAAACATAGAAGGAGTAGAAGATTGCTTCATGGCCCTTTGAGTTGCGGTTTGCCAGTCTGAAGTCATCCACTACGTCTGGTAACATTGACCTGGGCAAAAAGTGAAACAGCATGAGGAGGAGGAGTCTCAGATATCATTTCACGTATTATGATGTGTTCAGATGGTCATCATAAACTCATGAAAAGCTGCTGATGATGACCAAAATGTGATAATTGTTAGATACAATTTTGTGATTTTTTGTGGTAATTATGTTTCAGTGAGAATTATATGAATGTACTGCTTCCAGATTTCCCAACAAACAAAGTGATATACAAACTCAATAAGACTACACTATGCACTGCGGAAGCCATATGTCAACAACGAAACACTGTTGACTGAGCTCAAGCTCACTTGAAATGGACTGATGCATAGTGGAAATGTGCATTGTGGCCTGATGTGTCAATCTTTCACATTGTTTATGGAAATAATGGACGTCATGTTCTTCCGCCAAAGACCATCCTGATTGTTACCAGCATAAAGTTCAAAAGCCAGGGTTCCTTATAGTATGGTGTGTATGAGAGCCCATGGCATGGGAAAAGTGCACATCTGTGAAGGCGCCTTTAAACTGAAAGATAAATACACATTTTGGAGCAACTTCTGCTGCCTCCTATACGTCTTTTTCAGGGGTGCTAATGCTTATCTCAGTGCCACAATGCCACGCCATATTCCAGTTACAACAGTGTGGCTGCATAACAGATTGTGGGTTCTATACTGGCCTGCCCACAGTCCAGACTTGTCTTTCACTGGAAACACATGGTGCATTATGAAGTACAAAATACAACAACAGAGGCCCCCAAAGCATGTGCAGCTTAATAGTTACATAATAGAACGACAGAAATTTCACCTTCAAAGCTTGATCATTGGTGTCTTCATTCCCTAAAGGATTATTGTTAAAATGTGATGTATAACAAAACTTTCATCACAACGCAGAAACACATTGCAAGCATCAAATTTGGAATGAGTGCATATTTAAGAGCACACCGAATTTGCTAATCACTGCATTCTGTTTTTGTTAGCACTGCACATATTGGACTTGGAATTGACTTACTACCGTGGGCTATACCATTTCTTTACTGTTTACACAGTATATATCTCAGGATACATATTCATATTCATTCATTGTGAAAACCTACTGAATGTCAGACTTGAACTGAAGCACAAACGTTTTTTATTATGTAGTAAGGATGCCTCTGCACTTGTAGTGAGGAATAAAACCAACCCTCCTGAATCATCATATAAGTCAACTCATGGGGTAGCAAGAGCTGTGATGAGTTTGAAATTGGAAACTTCTTCATGGCAGGGATGTTAAATTCAGCACAGTTTTTGGTGATTTCCCTGTAGAATGATCACCAAACCACACTAGCAGAGGACAGGAGTTAGCAGGGCCTTTCAAATGGTGCTCCCCTCTGTTTTTTGTGCTTGGTTTAGTCTCTGTCTGTATGTTTTTGTTGTGTTCCCTCTCCTCACATGCCTGAGGTAGTTATTCAGCATTTTGTGGTCACTGATTACTTGACCAATGTGTGTTTGAAGCTGGAACAGAATGAGAATGTGGGCTGGGACTGGACAGACTGAAAACCCCTGCCATAAAGCAAGCAACCACAGAGGGGCACCATAGAGAGATCACCTTTGATACAACCCATCACTGCTTTCCCTGCTCCATCATTTATGCTTATGTCATGTAAATAACAGCTTTCACATTAGGAATAGCTTAATTTTGGCTTCCTGTTTTACTATGTGAGCATACAGTATATCATTCATCCAAGTGTCTTCATTAGGCCAAGGCAGTTTAAAGAGCTAAAACTATAAATTACATGTAATTAAACCTTTAGCTTTAAAACTTAACCTTAAGCAGTGTTTCCCCCACATCAGAAATAAACCTGGGGGAGCATCACAGTGGCAGGTATTCTAACAACTCTTCTTTGCAGAATTGCTTTATTCAGCTATTTAAGGTCCTCTCACAGCATCTAACAAAACCTTAATTTTGTTTCCTTTGAGACATTCAGAGGTGGGCTTGCTCTTGTGCTTTGGATCATTGTCCTGCTGCATAACGCGTGCTTGAGCTTCACATCACAGCTTGATGTCAGGACATTCTCCTCTAGGATTTTCTAATACTGAGGTGAGTTCATCATACTGTTAATGACTCTATCCTGTGAAAAAACTTTTAACTTAAAAAAAAGTGAGTAGGCTGGCTGCCTTAAAAATTTTTTACAATTTTTCTTAAAACATTGAACTTGGCTGTCAGAAACAAAACCTTGTATCTTACTCTACATCATTTCCGACCATTTCTGTGGTCAGTTTGTCATACTTAGACACAGTTTAAATGGCAGCTGGCAAAAAGAGAAACGACCAAAGCTTTTGCTCAAACAGCAACAGTATATTTTTGGGTTACAGTTGTGACCTGAATTACAGTGTCTAACACTGAATATTAACATGCTGAATAGCCTGCGGCCATTTAATGTACTCACCATGGTAAAAGTAGTGATGCAGCTACACTGAGTCCAGAAGACACAGCAACCACATACGCCACCACCAGGTTAGGAATGAACACCAGCATCACCGTGAAGGGCATGATCCACTGCACATGCACAATATCAGCATTAGACACACCGTTTTTTGTGTCTGTAAAAATGTCTCCTGGTTAACCCCTAAAACAGGAGCTTTGTTATCTTGAGACTTGATTGATTCAGTAATCATTATGACTTACATAACTATAATAGTATAGTAATATGATACTATAATACTATACATGATTAAACGTCTAATGTTTAAGTTAATCAGAAGTGTGTACCCATTTATATATGGAGATTAAAATATTCCAGCAGCTACAGTTAATGCATGCAATAAATACAGAAAAACAGTAGGTATAGGACGATAACTAACAGAGCAGATGTACAGTCTCCAGCAGCAATGATTGGCATAAATATACAGTACTATTTTTGTCCACAGTGTGGCACTGTACATTGATAAAGGACCATTGGCTGAAGAAGGCAGACATGCACAATGAGATAGACGGTTACCGTAATGCCACAGAATGCCGCTGTCTTCTTGCCAAACTTCTGCAGGAACCACTGCCAGAAAGGGATGCTCACAGCTGCAGACATCTGGAGAGTGGGCGACAGGGCGTGCTTAAAACAATATATAAGAGCCTTTTGGACTGAAGTCCAAAAGCAAAAAAATTGTATACAATCAATCATCTCCCTCATACAGGATGCAGGACCAACGTCCTTGAACACTATGCCTTATAAAAGCCTAGAAAGACGTACACTGCATGCAAGATACTTTGTACACTATGTGAATTCATTTGATATTTATGTTCAAATGTATCTGGATACCCCTTCTAATTAGTGAATTCAGCTACTTTAAGGTGAACCCACTGCTGACACAGGCGTGGTATAATCTCTATAGAAAAGCATTTCCAGTGGAATGGGGTGAACTGGAGCAGCCGCACGTGAGGCCTAAGGTCACTGTCCAATGCCAAGCGTCAGCATTAGGCTGTGGAGCAGTGAAGCTGTGTTCTCTGAAGTAATGGAGTCCCATCCAAAAACTTTGGGATGAGTCAGAGTGATGTTTGTGATCCAGAATAAGCATTCGATATTAGAGTCGTGATAAAGTATTCACCCCCTTCTGATTCCTCAATTGTTGCATCAGATCCTCATACAAAATGTAATATGAGGAGAACATGAAGAAACACTGCTTCATTTTTTGAAGGAAAAAAGTTATGTATATCACTCAAGTGAAAAAGTAAATGCACCTTATATTTAATAATTAGCTGTGCAACCTTTAGCAGCAACATCTGCAACCACATGCTGTCTGGAGGGCCCATCTTTCCCATCATTGTGGCGGAATTTTGGACAACTCTTCTTTGCAGAATTGCTTTATTCAGCCACACTGGAGGGTTTCTGAGCATTAACTGCCCATTTAAGGTCCTCTCACAGCATCTAACAAAACCTTAATTTCGTTTCTTTTGAGACATTCAGAGGTGGGCTTGCTCTTGTGCTTTGGATCATTGTCCTGCTGCATAACGCGTATGTGCTTGAGCTTCACATCACAGCTTGATGACAGGACATTCTCCTCTAGGATTTTCTAATACTGAGGTGAATTCATCATTCAGTCAATTATAATATGTCACCCAGGCCCTAAAGCAGCAAAACATCCAAAGACCATCATACTACCACCACTATGTTTGACTGTTGGCATCAACTTATTGTGGAATGCTGTGTTGGCTGTACACTAGATGTAATGGGATCCTGGTCTTCCATAAAGTTCCACTTATGACTTAGAAGTCCACAGATCAATACTCCAAAAGACTTGGGGGTCATCAAGCTGTCTTCTGGCAAATGTGATACAAGCCTTTATGTTACAGCAGCAATGGGGCGACAAACTCCCTATGACTACCCTTAATTTCAGAGGAAAATTTTGCATGAGCAGGTATCTACTAATGTTTGGACATATAGGCCCAATCCCATTTCACCCCTTGCCCCTACCACTTAGCACTTGGCCCTCTGTTTTGCGCGTTCACGTCTAGGGTTAGGGTGTCCCAATTCTTGTTGAGAAAGAGGGGTAGTGTGAAGTGGCTATATGGCCCTTCAAACGGAGATTTTTCAGAGGCACACTCGAAACGGAGTGTTATGAGAAAAAAAAAACAACAAAACGGCAAGATGGCAAAGAAACCCACAAATGTGAGTATTTTCTCCGTTAAAAAAAATATGATAACCATTGTATTATCTTAGTGTAATGTCGTTTCAATGTATTATGGTTGTTTTCTTCGTAACAAGCATAAAAAATTGCTAAAAGTATGCTAACGTCTCGGTAGCTAGCTAGCTAATTTTCCCGGTCCACCTTAAATAGTCCCAGCAGTATTGACGGTCGAAGCGCCAGAATGTAACGGCTGCACCATTTAAGGTGGAACTTTCCCGATCTATTGGATCTATTGGAACAAGAATAGCTGACTCCAGCTTCGTATCATCAAAGAATTAGCGGTGGGCGATAATAAATAATTGTCTTGTAGCCCCTCTTTGAAAGCATATGATGCCCTTAATGTAACCAAAGCCCAGCAGCGAGGTTGCTGAACTTTCCCCTTCTCTTCCATCACTGAAGTCGGACCGGGTCGCCTACAGAGCACCGCTAGTAGCCTGATAATGAAGCAACGTACTTTTTTTTTTCTTCTTTTTTTTTGAGGGTTGTCCCATTTCGTAGGGCAAGATTACAACCACTACCCTTTGTAACTCCGTTGCAAGAGGTAAGGGTGACACTCGAAAACAAGGTGTAGGGGTAAAAAGAAGAAATGGGATTGGGCCATAGTGTATGCTTATCAGTAAGACCACTGACCTACAGGACTAGTTTATTGTTACATTAGAATGAATGTGCTGTGAATGTGATGAGCACTCACCAGAATTGTCAGCACTATATTCTGAAAGTGATCTCGAAGGTCCACTGCATATGTGCAGAACAGCACAAAGTTACTCTGCACCAGCTGCAAAAGTAACAGTTGGTATTATAAGAAAACCCCTTTGTTCAGGAAGGAAGCAGTTCTAGTCCATGCTGCGTGACTTTATGATTAAGCAAACCTGCAGAGCTCAATACTCTAAGACTTAATTTAAAGCAATATCTTAAGCATGAAAAGAATGCTTGAAGAATGCATGCTTGTGGCTATTGCTATTGCATCCATTCATGTCTTAAAGATGCTCCCTCTGCAGCAAGACCTCACTGCCAACACTCTCTTCACTGATCAAATAAATATTGAATGTAAGCTCTTTACCTGGATGGCCACAGATATAAAGAGGAAAGCTGCTGTGAGCGTGAGATACGGTCCATGTTTCATCACAAGCACAAAGCCTTTATGGAAAGGAATGGGCTTCTCCGTCTTCGGCGCATAGGGATCTAAAAAAAAAAATAAACAGTGTGGATTTGCATTTTGCAAATGGTTTTTGGCTTGAATTAATGTTCTAGAAATAACCTTTAATTGCTATCTAATGTTTATATTATATGGAGGTTATTTAAACTTTGAAGAAAGGTTCTCCACATTTGCCATTTTGCCAAGTCATTTATAACATCTACTGACAGGTTTTGCAGAGAACCAAAAGTGGATCTTCTGTAACATTGCTCCAAAGAACCTTTGCGTGTATTATATTAATTAAAAATATCTGCTGTTGCCACTTGCAAAAATACCTTAGTGTATCAGCAATGTAATAATTAGAATAATATTCAACATATAATCATGCATGCATGTATTATTATTATTGTTATTA
>JAILXH010276028.1:161-14515 GCA_023558415.1 Piaractus mesopotamicus | reverse complement strand
AATCTGGGTGCCCCAGTGAGAATTAGTTATTTTTCCAGAATAGTTTTAAAAGTAGAATACCACCAACTTTGAAAATTTAGAATAGTTGCCTCATTGAAAACCAAAAAATGCATCCAAAACAGTTTATAATGTACAGAGCTGCAATCCTTCCCAATGGTTGTGATTTGAACCATGTCTTTACGAAAAGTCATTATGTGAAATGGTTATAAGAACAGAATGTTAACTGCTGAAAACACTGATCTACAGTACCTGTTGCCTAAATAGTCAGATTCATGAAACGCAATGGCAGATTTACCATAAGCAAATAGCGTTACCCGTGTGCTTAAACTTTTGCACAACATGTGGCACTGCTGCCCTTTTCCCTCATTGGCATGTGCCATTACTGATTCAATACTGTTGCACAAAAAATACAATGTGAACATGTATGACAGTAGATTTCCTGGTAAGAAGCTGATATGGGATATGAGAATGTTTTCTATAAGGTTTTCAAACATGTCTGGTCTCACAGGCAAGTCATCAACACATTCCGCACATACACACACTCAGCTGATTAACTCATATTTAAATAAATTTTGATCTGTTTGGCTTGAGCATAATGGCAAACATCACAAATGCAGTTGAGACAAACCAGACATTCTTGAAAAGTATTTAGGAGCATATTAATACAGAATTCATTATCAAGTATGTTACAATGAGGGCTAAGGGCTCAGCCAATCAGATTAAAAGCAGATAGACAGATTTTAAAAATTCTACTCCATACATGGATTTTTTTTTAACGTGCCATGGGATTTTACAGCAGGTGGAAGTTACTGTCACATAAGTTAAAAAAAAATCATCACCATATCAAATATGTTTTTTGTTGTTTATTTGATGCTCTGAAGAGCACTTCTGCTTCTTTTACTAGAATCCATAGCTCTTATACTTCTACTTCTATTCTTGTACTTTCCCTCCACTTCAGAGTAAAATATTCTACTTTTTATTCCTCTACTTTCTGCCCAAATGTTAACTACTTATTTGTCTGAAATGGGCTATCCACAGGAATACACAATTGCTCTCAATACTGAAATAATCCAATCAAACCTCACTAAACCACAACCCAAAATATAGATTTCAATCGATGCTGTAACAGGAGTTACACAGAAATAGACGGTGTCTCATGAAGTATCTTTAAAATAGTAGCTTTACAGAAGAAGGCAAAAACACTTAACTTTCAGTATAAGTTGATGTTGTAGTATCTGAAGTTCTATGTGTTATCTGTTTTTTGCAGGTTTGGAATGTTTAAGTTAGGGGGCCCCTGGTCCGAAGGCCCCATAGGGAGTGGGCCTCCCTCTCCCTTCTTCTCTTATTTCCAAATAGATGAGATCATTTTAAAAAGGACCATATGTTCTGTTCCCTTTTTCGAAAACAAGCACCCTATATAAGCCGTTGGCTATATTGGTCTGGAGGGGACACTTTAGAATTGGCACGGATCCTCTCTCAGGTACTTTATAGTGCTTGATGTGATAATGTTTTACTTTGTAAACATCTTATACAAGCAAGACTGTGTCAGCGGAGCCTTCTTCATCATCTTCACATCATTGTTATTTAATAAACAACACTCAAAAGTAAGGAAACACTCATATACAATGAAAACAGTTTGGCAGATGGTAATCCAATTTTAGAAATTAAAAATTCTAGTTTAAATATTTTGCACACTTTCGTCAGCACGTTTGCACTTTGTAGTGTCTATTTTGTTCCATGTTGCACCTTGTTTCTGGAGGAACGTAATTTCACTCCACTGTGTATGTGTACATAGATGGATTGACAATAAAAGCCTCTTGACTTGACTTAATCTCACCAAGGATATCTCTACTTTCACTTAAGTATGGGATTTGTATACTTTGTCCACCCCTGATTGAGAGAATGGTGGGCTGATCACTGCCACAGTGACCACATTAATAGGATTTCATTCAGTTACCACTGAGTTTCATGAATCTGACCATTTATGGTTATCGCTGTGCTACATGTAATCACCCCAGTAATGTGCTAAAATTGGTGTTTCAGCTTCCATGAAACAATATGATGCTGTAGTCCACAGTCCAATCACTACAATATGGAAAAATCCAAAATCCAAAAATTATTCATGCTTGAAAACACACACACACACACATCATCTAAACTGCTTATCCTACTGGGTCGCGGTGGGGTGCTGGAGCCTATCCCAGCTGTCATAGGGCGGAAGGCAGGATACACCCCGGACAGGTCGCCAGTCCATCGCAGGGTGCTTGAAAACACTCTAGGTGAAATCATGGGTGCTCTTTATAATCCTAATTAATGTTTTCACAAATCTGCCAAAATTACATGCCTTTTTATGTTATTGTAAAATGAGTGAATGGGAGACAGGTTTTATATAATCTCTCTAATATTCTAATAATTAATAATATAATAATCTCTAATATGCAGCATGGCTTGCAGGGTAGGTGCTTCTGTACAAAATAAATTAAATAAAACACAATTTCTGCTCAATCATGTCAGATGAATTGCATATATTGTCATTATCCCATGAATGGACATCTTAGAAATGGCGTTTTTACAGTAAGAGTGATGTCAGAACACGTAACACCATATTTAATTTTAATCTATCTATATTTATCTAAGCTTTGGTCAGGCATGTGTTACGATGCTGTGCTAATTTTCCAAAAGGTGACTAAGAAAGGCCAATCTATAACCTTGCTTTATATAAATTTCCTGGTGTACAGCTTACAGATGAGTTTACCAGAAGACCTACAGTGCCCTGCATGTTTGGGAAAAATAAATCTTTATTTTTTATTTGCCTCTGTTCTCAAACGTTTTTACTCTAACAATTCACATGTGATTAAAGTGGATATTCTCAAATTTTAATAAAAGGGGTACTTATACATTTTACAACCCTATTTCCAAAAACATTGGGAAGCTTGGCAATATTTTATTGAAAATAGTACAAATACAACAAATCAAACATTGAAACTGAGAAATGTTATTGTTTTTTGAAAAATATATGCCCATTTTGAATTTGATGCCAACAACACATCTCTGTATGCAATGACAAGGACAAAAAGCAGTATTTGCTGGCAATGATTATTGGGCTCTCAGGTGGCACTGCCAAAACAGACATGATTCTGTAGTGGAAATCATTGCATGGGCTCAGAAACACTTCTGAAAACCACTGTCTGTAAAAACAATTCTGTCATTGCATCCATAAATGCAAGTTAAAACTCTAAAATGCAAAGAAGAAATCACATATAAACAGGATGCAGAAACCTTGCCGCCTTCTCTGGGCCTGAGCTCATTTGAAATGCACTGAGGCGAAGTGGAAAATGTCCTGTGGTCCGACAAATCAAAATTTGACATTTGTCTGCAGTGCCCGTCTTCCTCACAGACAAATCTGTGGTTTACAAAGGCCTTTTTTCCACTGCAGGGCTGAACGGTTCTGAGCAAAGACGGTAACCATTCCAGTGCCGTCTCCACATGGAACGCTTAAAAACCAGACTCAGCCCGGTTTTTTAGCGTAGCCAGCTCCTATCTCCTAGCTAACTTAACATAGCTGAAGAGATCCAAACACCCAAGTGCAGGTTCAATTTGACTAACTGGTATTTTAAATATCACATGCATAGACAATAAAACTTACAACAGCAGGAGCAAAGTCAACTGATTAATGGTGGAGTGACAGAAAGCCAAAGTCAAACCTCTTCTGTACTGCTTTAAGCTGTAGCCTGCTAGGTTAAGCTAACACGAGTGTGTGGTGCTTCCCACTGCAGATGATTAAAAACATCCATTTGGAGCATGAAGAGACTTGCATCTACGAACAAAAATTAAAATGACCAGTGTTGAAGTGACAAAAAGATAGAACAAAAAAATAGAATTGTTCTGTGGTGCTTTGAGCTGTACCGTGCTGGGCAACGCTAATGCTAATGTGGCTAGTTATCCAACTACAAGTTAAACCCATGGCAGTACAGGCTGTTTCAGTAACAGGTGCTCAAATATCACCCGTTTAGAGGATAGAGCAGATAAGAGCACGCCGGGAGACTGGAGTTAGAGTGACAGACTGAATCAAACGTGTTTTATGGTGGGTAGCCTGTTCGCAGTTGACTGGTTCTGACTATTTAAATTTAAACCAATGACATTTGTTATTCATATCAGGGCATATCATCCAGGAAGTCTCCAAAGGGTCCAGGAGAGCTTTCAAGGAAATTAGGTCTCTCTAGCCTCAACTTAAGGGTGGTGTTCATGACTCCACGGCAACAGTGGCATTCATGGGAGAGCAGCAAAGCAGAAAACACTGGTAACGAAAAGGAACATAAATGCTTAATTCGCATTTACAAACAAAAGCATCTGAACCTGAGCTATTTGGGAGAATGTTATATGGGCAGACCAGTCTGAGGTGTAACCTTCTGGATAACAAGAATGAATGAATGGCTTATGAATGGCATTTTACATTAAGAACATCATACCCACATTCACACTTGGTGGTGGGAGTGGGTCGGTGTGGGGATGTTTTGCTGCATCGGGACCTGGACAATTTCTGAATTCTGTTCTCTATCAGATCATTTTAAGTGGACTGTCTGTCTTCTTAAGTGCCTAGCCAAAAGGCCAACATGAACCCAATAGAGATTCCATGGCACAGCTTCAAACTAGCAGTCCATGCTCAAAAACCTACCAATGTATCTAAATTAAGGCAGTTCTGCAAATAAGTGTACACCCAGTTCACAACATGTGAAAGGCTGATATGAAATTATAGAAAATGTTGGTTGCAGTTTTTGCTGCAAACCATCTTGCAAGTTATTTAAGCGGTCATTATTTATGACACGTGATTTGCATGTTGCTGCATAAATAAATTAAATAATAATTGAAAAATGTGCTGTTTGATAAGGCTCTCTAAGGATCTAAAAGCAGTCACTATGATAAATAACATGCAATAATATAGAAAATCAGGAAGGGGCAAAACATTTTCACAGCACTGTACCAATGTAATGCACTTTTGCGTAGCTGTAATAACAGATAGGTCAAGGCATAAAATGTGTTTTTTTTTCAGTACAGGCGTGGGAGAATATAAAACACCTGGAAGTGCAAAAAGTGTTTTTTTGGAATGCTTAGGGTGAAGGGAGAACAATGAAGACCTTTTTTTAAAGTTAGTGAAGAGGAGATCTTGCCACCACTTAATTCCATTTGTAGTGAAGAATGTGCGCCCCGGGAGCTTCATTATTAGTGATGAATGGAGGGCATATAGGGTTGTTCTCACCAATTTGGGCAACAGACACTTCACAGTAAATCATTCAAGACGGTTTGTGGATCCTGCAAGTGGAGCTCACACCCAGCACTTGGAGAGGGCAAAGTTAACATACAAATCAACAGTGTGGCAGATGAGGGGGAATAGAACTGAAAAACTTTTGAAAGAACATCTCAAAGTGATAGAATGGTCATACTGGCTTGGTAACAGACATAAAAAAGGTGCTCTTAGTAGTTTACTTAAAGACATAAGGTCTCAGTTTCTTGTGTAAAAAAAGGGAATTGTGACATCTAGTGGAAGCATAAAAAGTAAATAAATCTTCAGGTTTGTATAACGATTGCAGTTAATGTTACTGGCTAACTTCTGAATTATTAATATGTTTTCAGGTGACTGTGTACTAGCTTGTCATATACACTAACTGGGCATTTTAATAGAAACCCCTCAATTGTAGCTGCACCTTACTGTTGTGCAATTAGAGACTGCAGCTCATTTGTTGATGCATGGTTTGCGTTTTTTGTGTGTGGTGGTCCACTCTTTAAAGATACTGATGTGTAAAAACTGATCTACTCATGCCATATTTTCACAAATCAACAGCACATGTTCAAACCTTTTTTTGACCTCAGAAGAACAATGAATTCAATAAAGGCTGCTTTTCAGCTTAGCTTCCATTAATGCATAGACTAAGGAGTGAACAGCATGTTTTGAAATTTTTATGTTTTCTTTTGAAATCTTTGGCAACTGATGCCATTTCTGCAATTCTCAAAAAAAAAAAAAAGTAGATGACAGGTCCTTGCTAGACATTTATAAGACTTAATCAGCAATGCTGTGTCTTTGTTTTTCCTGTGACATTTTACAGAGGTATTACCTCAGTTTAATTGGGTTCAGTTTATGTAACCAGTACAGGTAATGTATGCCTGAAATGTTACTGTGGAATATGTTTACTCAGCTGTTTTTTTTTTTTCCATTTTTTAATTTCTTTTTCATTACTATTTTTATCTTTTTTTTAAGCTTTGGTATGCTAGTTTCTCCAAATACACTATTCAGATTCAAATGATAAAGAATTGTTGCTTAATTAATGGCTTAGTTCCTCTGTCATTTCATCATCCTTTTGAGGGCCACAAACATCATGGACTCATTAAGGAGTAATGATTTAGTAATACTTAACATTCACGTTCTATAAAGTGTTGGCTGACCATTCAGTTTTCACTACAATTTACCTGTATGAGCATCATGAATAACTCATGTTACCTGATTTACATTTACATTTAGCAGACTTACAAAAAGTTGTCTACTCAGAGAAAGTATCTTTGCTAGTTACAAATAGGTTAGGGAGAAAGCTAGTCCTGAGCTCAGATATTGCTAGAAACAAAAGCCCATGTTGATACCTAGAGAAAAAGAAACAGAATTAAACATAGCTCAGTACATCAATAAGTGCAGTACAATTCATTACAATAAGTACTTAGTGCTCATGTGTCTTCAGTCTGTGTCTAAAGACTGTGGGAGAGTCTGCTGTTCAGACAGCCAGTGGGAGTTCCACCATCTGGGAGCCAGGACAGACAAAAGTCTCTATGTCTTCTACACATCTTGAAGGATGGCAGGTCAAGCCGAGCTGTACTTAAAGCTCGAAGGGCTTGAGGTACAGTTCAGGTTTTGACCATTGCCATTAGATAGGGAGAGGCTGGTCAGTTATTGGCCTAGTAGGCAAGTATCAGAGTTTTAAATCTGATGCGTGCAGCTATAGGAAGCCAGTTAAGAGAGCACAGCAGTGGAGTGACATGCGTGAACTTGGGAAGATTGAAGACAAGCCGTGCTGCTGCATTCTGGATGAGTTGCAGGGGCTTGATGGCCTGCATAGGAAGACCAGCCAAGAGCAAGTTGCAGGAGTCAAGCATTGATTTGACAAGAGACAGAACTAGCACCTGTGTGGCCTCTTAAGTGTCGTACAGGAGAAACCCGCATGACCAAGTCAGGTTCACAATATAAGCTGAGAACGATAACTGGCCATCCAGAATCACACACCCGAAATTAGTAATTACAATTAAGCACTAGGTTCCACAAGACAGCCTTGTGACTAGCAGAGTCCAAGCTAAAGACACTCTCAACTCAGAGCCTACCTTTACTTACTTTATGCATACTCATGATGACTCATGATGTATTACGTGAATAAAGTAATGATTACTCACTCATGAAATAATGCATGAATTAATGCTATTTCATGTACCCTTATTGTAAAATTAGCTTATGGATGCGTCACAATGTACCGTGCTTCCCTTTGTCTCTTATCAGATTATGTTTTGTCCATTTTGTGGGGCTGTTTAAGGTCACACTGGATCATTTTGTGCTTCCTGTGGTGGGAATATTCAACTTTTAAAAAGTTTTCAGAATTATGGTCAATTTTTACCTGAATACCATACATGCTTTTAAAGTTACTACATTGCTATGGTATTTGTTTCCACATTTTAATGAATGACACAATAGTATTTAGTTGTGAAGATTACAATTTATGAGTCTTTTATTATATAATAACCAAAAGCAAAAAGACATTTCACTCCTTTGGAAGTCATGAAATAAATGTGAAGCGAAGATCATACTATTTATTCATCCTTTCTCAACCTATGATTATAGTCAATCAGTAATTGCCTGTCTCTCATCACAAATTGTACATCACAAATGTAAAGCTTTGTTGAGCATTGTTGCATGTCTCCACCTAACTGTTGAAATACTTATTTTCTTCTTATTACTTAGTACTGTTCCTTTTGTTGTTCATTTTGAGTTTATATTATTTCACTAAACTGTCTTAACAAAGCATACAGAAGTTTCCAGACAGTGCAAAAGTCAGAGACCACTGTTCATTTATTCAATTTCCAATCCAATAAGTAAAAATTTCTCAGCATCATAAAAAAAAAAAAATGCAGAAAACATGTATTTAACACAAAAGTACAAAGAAGCCTCAACAACTACATCTAATATCAGATGTTTGGGTGCTTAGTGTGTTACTTTACCTTTATTATAGCTTCCATTCTTTTCAGGGGACTCACTTTCTGTTTGTGAAAGAAATCTAGAGCCACACCTCCAAAGTTCAGTGTCTGTTTCCTTTTCTTAGTGAGACTTCTTGACAGCTACACATCCTTTCAGACCCATAGCGCTGAGTTGTCCTCTTACAGTGGAATGATGGACAGAACCACCTGTGGATTTTTTCAGATCTAAAGCTAGAGTTTCTCCTTTCTCAAAGATAAAAGCTTATCTGATCAACTAATCTTCAAATCCACTTTTTAAAGCTGGTGTCGTGCAGACACCAGATTCTCCCTGGAAGTTAATGAGGCACATCTGATCAACCTATGACAAAGTGTGGCTTACTTCCTGCCAGGAAGGAACAAAAACCTGCCAAACACAGACTATAGTTAAGGCTCCCTGGCATAGTAAACTACAACTGCTTATCAATACATTTCCTAGGAATCTGTTCATATTTAACCGTCTACACTAAATACCTTGTACATATAGCAGGTAATCTCTCCAGTAGCCAAGTACTCTTGTCTCCTCATGTCGCTTGGTTCTTCCAGGGAGGCTAAGCTTCACTTTAAAAAGTCATCCACAGCATCTGCCATCAGCCTGGTCTCAGTACAGCACATCACACCCCCCCCCATCAAAAAGCATTACATAAACACAAGACTTTTCCATGGGGTCTAGTGTATATAGAGAAAGCAACACCTATAATTTCAGTATGATTATTGTGCTGTACACACAGATCACAAGAAAAAGTCCATGTGGCCAACAAAAAACAGCTATGTACTTATTGAAAATGGACATAGAATGCCAGAAAGTTAACCAACTTCAAAAAGTAATTTATAACTAGCTCAGTTGTTCTCAAATTATACACAATACCTCGTCATCCAGTGTCTTCATGAAGTGAAAACATCCTGCTGTCTGGAGCATGCTTGAGTGTTTATCCATGGATCTCCGTAGCTCACTTACAGATGTTGCATTGAATATCCAGATCATAAAGACTATCTGCTTAATTTTCAATATATACAAGTATTCCTAATTTCACATCTGCCTAAACATCTCAACATCTGATTGAGTTGTTATTAATATTTTTACGATTAGCATTTTAATATCATCTTAAGGATTATTCCATACTCAGAACCTGTATTCATAAAGCTTCTCAGAGCAGATCTGTTACTGTCCATAAGATCTTTGCAAATACGACAGAAACCTGATCTTAGATCAGCACTTATACCATGTGAAGCTTTATAAATATGGGCCTAAATTGAATAAACCTTAAACATTTAAATTGTTTGTACTAGACTATATAAATGTTGCCTCAAGGAGAGAATTCATCACTTCATCTGGTGTGTCTTCAAACTTCACTTTGCTAAAGAGGTACTGAAAGATTTGGTGAAAGACACAGAGGCCCCGGCCCACTGTGGACTATGGACACTGCAATCATTCTTCCTATAAGGAAGTATTCATCTTCTTCTGCAGCTATAGATTTGAATAGTTCAGTGATGCATATTAATACAACTTTGCCTGCAGCATGCTTAAACTGTGTACACATTGGTAAAATTTTACCTTGACTGTTGAATACAACATATTTTGCAGACTCTTCTTGTTCTTATGGAGTCCATTAGCAGTGTAAGAAATTCAGGTTTAGGCCCTCCTGTGTCCATAGCCTCTTCTGTCTGCCCAACATCAGAGAATTTTACCAGCATGTCATAGGATGTAAATTAATGTAACAATAATTTATTCAAAGTGATTTGGGAGCATGTCTATTGGTTTGTTCATTATACCTGTCTGCCACTTGTTTCACAGTTTCCTCTGACTCTGAACTGCTATCAGTGACAACTGGTGCATAGACATAGATTTTAAAGCAACACATGACTTATTCTTTTTTTTCCATATCGAATACACCAATGTATTCGATATGGAAAAAAAAGAATAAGTCATGTGTTGCTTTAAAATAGCAAACAAAATCTGGATTAATATGAAGGAGTTCACCCTGTCATTGGTTATGGCTAAACTGGGGGGCTGGTGGGAATAAATACAATCAAAGTTACTTGTAGAAACTATGTGGGGTGAGCTCCATTTAGGTGCACATCTCTTAGGCTGTAGCAGTACTCTGTTGCATACAAAGCAAGAGCATTACAACACACACACGCGCACACATTTTCTAAGCCGCTTATCCTTCTGGGTCGCGGGGGGAGCTGGAGTCTATCCCAGCTGACATTGGGCGGAAGGTAGGATACACCCTGGACAAGTGGCCAGTCTATCGCAGGGCATACAGACAGACATATACACCAGCATTACAACATAAACTACATAAATAAAAATAAGAGGAAAGTATCTGTGATAGGTTATTAATGTAATAATATTGCACTTTTTCCTGCCCTGAAGACTGGTATGTTGCAGCTGATCTGAAAATTTAAATTGGTTTGATTGCAATTGATAAAAATCTTTACTCTGTTAAGGATAATTAATAGGTTATGGTAAAATGTAGTTAGATAATGCAAAGTAAATCAGTGTACTGATTCCCATTAATATGCTGGATAACCTGGCGGACAGATACAGTGGAATTTAACTTGACCATCTCGACTTTGTGGTGTACTACTTCTGTCCTAATCTGTAATGTGGATGCAGCAGATTACAGAACCGAAATAGAACATTTCCATAAGATCAGCTCCTATGGCTGGCACACTGGACAAGAATGTTAACTCAAGACTTTACTCAAAACCCTAATCACAATCTTAAACTTAAATAAAACTAACTAAAGATATACCATACATGGTAGATCTACCATACATACCATACTCTAACAGTGTTACATGGCAACCTTAAACACCACATTCCCTTAGTTGAACCTAAACACTGTGTCAAAGAGAGGGTACATATGGTTGACATCCTAACAATTACTTCATCATCATGTCTGTCTACAGTAGACACAGTCTGTCTATGTTATCACAATTACCCTTACACAAGAGTTTCAAGGGTGCAAATATACAATATGATGCGTTGGTATTCCTTTCCAATAGAGCGTGGCAAAGATGCTATCGTAAAAGGCATTTCTGTCCCAGGTATGTTTTTTGCCATTGTTCCATCAGGATACAGAAGGACAAACTCTCAAGCCTCCATGTCCTGATTGATATCTCTGAGTTTATTGGTAGCAGCTGCCAAAACGACCAGTTAGTTTCGACATCTAAGGACAGGGGTTTCCCTCTCACTGGCTTGAAGGTATGTTTTGTCTTAGTCATGACTCCAACATTAATCTAGATTAGAGAATAAAACATATAAAAAGGAAATAGAAAATAGAAGATCAACTTTGATGTGTAATTCTTATAAGTATCTTTTACACAGTCATAAGTCAATGCACCTTTACTGTTTTCTTTGCATCTTTTTTTTGGAGCGAGTCTTGAAAAATGTCCTCCTTTCTTTGTATTTCATGAAGCAGCATTGAATTCTTGGGCATGCCACCTGTTTGTCACGTACATACATACACAGTTCACTCTTCCATATAGGTAAGCATTTTGGTTAAATCTTATTTTGATCTCATTCTTAATTTTGTGGCTGAAATAACTTCGCATTCTTTATGTCTTAACCAAAACAGCCTACACAGCACAATAATAATAATAATAATAATAATAATAATAATAATAACAACAACAACAGACAATGACAGATCAAATTAAAAAGAAATACCAGAGAGATGTAGAACTTGAACGCCAAGTTAAAGATATATGTTTTCAAATGTTTCTTAATGTGTGAAAAAGTATTCCTGTGTGACTTAAGTCACTAGGTCACTCAGTTATATTGCACAAAACAGGACAGTAATTTAGCTATTAGCTGAGCTATTAATCGTCCACCTGTGCATTGAGATAATCTGTAGATTGAGGCATCGCAGATTTGGCCTCTTTAAAAAAATTGCACATCACGACCACAAAAACTGCAAAATTTGGGCATCCAGTCTGAAGCCACAGAAAGGGCAATACATTTTAAAAGCGGAATTATGAGATACTCTTTAGATGTATGTTACCTTTATGTTCAGAGCACACTGACCAAACATTCTGCTAACAACACCCACATTCGAATGTTTGTAATTGTTTTGTCTTTGACATTACACACGTGTGCAAAGAATTCATTAAATGTAGTTAGTGTGGATTTTTACTAGTGATCTTTAAAACTTATCCAACCTAGCAACAGTAGGTACGACCAGAGCCATGTAAAGAGAGAGTCGCGTCAACAAAATGCTTGATGGTCACGTGATTCACGTAGACTTCAGATAGTTCCAGGAAGTTCTTTGCGGGCAATATTTGAGGATTAAACAGCTATCGTTACTTGCCTTGTTGACATGTTGGGTTAACGTCAACATGGTTTCAAAGTGTGTTGTCGTTGTTTATTGCTTTGAGTTTTAATATTATAGATATTATGTTCTTGTATGGTAGTTAAGATCAGTCATATCCTAATGTTTATTGATATACTTAGAGGGAGGGGAAGGGAAGGAATGTTTCAAAATTGAGATTTTCTAATTTTCTAACATTAACACATTTTTAATTAATGGTTGTTTCAGTAATCCCAAGGCCTAGATAATCTTAATAACTTGATGACTACTGTAAACTTTATGACTTTCAGAAACGACAGAAGGAGAAGGAGCCAAAGAAATTTGAAGGAGCCAAAGAAAATGTGTTGTTTAAAAAGGTACATTAAAACACATCACATCCAGGCAGGACAGGACATAATAAAACATCTATTTATATTTGTTTGTACATATATAAACATATTTTATGTACCTTGTTTTTACTATGCACATATTTACTGCAATGGATTCATTAAATAAAGCTATAACTAACTCAAACATGAATAGCATGGCAGGCAGTTTGTGCCCTTTTCTCCATGTTGTCCTTGCATATAGTCCCCAGCATGGTTTGCTCTGCTGCATGGAGATGCTTTAATCGCTCGGAGAAAGGACAAAAAATGTTTGGTTTCTCCAACGACACAAGAGAGAAGAAAAAATTGCTGGCTCAAGTCAGCAGGAGCAATTACTAAATTACTTACCATCACTAAAGACAACAACAACAACGTGACGTTGCATACGTTTCACAAACAAAAGCCACACCACTGGGATGCTTAACATTTTATTTGTAAAAAATAAGGAACAGGTAAAGAATTGCAAAACCCAGGGAGTTGAGACTCAGGGTGCAGCGTGAGGGTGGTGTCTTATTGTAGGGAGTCTTTAGCCTGAGTTGAATCCCCCCGTGGTTCTTGCCATTAATCCAAAATCAACTAAACTGCAACATGATGCACAGATAATAGTCAACAGAATCACAAAGCCTCAATCCGAAAGTCTTATATTTGTTTACTCTTTAAAGTCTCCAATATGCACTCTAAATCCATATCAGCAGTGACGTATCACGAAAATAGCTCTTATGTTAGCTCGTACTCCAAAATTCATAACGTTATCCTCATTTTACTTCCTCCACCACCACTCTACAAGCTCTTCCCCCAATGTTATATTTAACTAATATTTAACTCCCACCCACCTCGCGAAAAATCATGTTTAGAAGCCTTTTTCTAAAATTCAACAACGGTGGATGGAATAGACCACTGCAGTCATGCGTCATTCTGTAGTCCTCCTTATGCCCATATTAGGAACTCTGGGTCTAAGCCCCATTTCTCTATGGCTAGAATGAATAGGGTTTTTGAAAAATTGCCTATATCGCATCCTGTGTTAAATAAAAATGCTCAGAGCCCGATACATTTTGTCCTGTGTATATTTTTTCTCCAGAATACCACTGGATCATCCGAATTACAAGGTCGTAAAGAGCTATAATACTAATATTGCTACATGCGAGCTAAAGCTACTGCAAATCAATTTGAGGTCACTAAGCTACACGAAACTAAGGCAGGCTGTGTCGGTGCTCTGACGAGCTGTGCTACCTTATCAAAATGTTCTACCGCAGTGCATAATTACAGGTATACCCGTAAATAAAACCTCTGGGTGGGATATTTTGATAGACTAAAACTCCTTATCAAATATACTACCCGTGTTAAAACTACAAGGCTGAATTAAGCTTCTTTTTTCGCAGCTTCTTGTTTGAATGTTCCCGTTCCACCTTAAATC
>JAILXH010276026.1:8666-28195 GCA_023558415.1 Piaractus mesopotamicus | reverse complement strand
TTTTTTTTTTTTTTTTTTTTTTTTAATTTGTTTGTACATTTATTTTGGGCAATCCTAGGAGAACGTGAGCTGCCTGAACACAAGTTTGGTGGTGCTGATGCTGGCGCGGTGGAGGGGCAAGCTGCCATTTTACTTGAGCGCTCTTAAAGAGAAGGAGTATGCCGAGAAATACCCTGGCTGCTTATTCAACAACTTCTACCACCTGCTGCGCTTCTGGCAGCACCACTACCTCAACAAAGACAAGGACAGCACCTGCCTGGAGAATGTGAGCACAGCACTGGCCCATCATTAACACGTGCACACACACAACTCATAAACATACATTAGATCAGTTTATTAAGGACTCCATCTTTCTGCCTTCTTGTACTACAGAGTTCCTGTATTCCTTTTACCTACTGGAAGGAAACAGTGACGGTGTTGCTAAGTTCGGATAGGAGCTCCCTCTGTGCCATTGCCATGTACATAGATGAGGCCTACAGGGATCTGGACAGAGACTTTCTGGAGGTGTGATTCAGGAGACTGTGTGGCGGCTGTGGAAGCAAAGGGGGGTTCTAATGAGCTACTGACAGGGCTCTGAACTTCCACAGAGTTACACCCAAGTCTCCTCTCACAGGACTGTTCTATAGGGATGCTGTAAGAATGTGTGTGTGAATGAGAAAGTAAATGGTGTGGGTGTGCTTATGTTTTTACAAGTGAGTGTGAATGTGCTGGTCATAGTGAACCAGTGCTTCTAAATCTTAGGTGTGTGTGTGTGTTTGTATGTGTGTTTGTGTGTGTGTGTGTGTGTAAGCACGCCTGTGAGTGTTTCGAGGTAGACGCTGGATGTTTTTCTCCAGGACTACATAGGCACATTTTCTTTTGGCTGTAGTCTAAGGGCTCTCTCCTTTTTAGATACTTGGGGGTGTTGTGATCTGATTAAAAAAAAATATACATAAACCTTGAGATGCCCATGAAAAGAGCCCAATCCTCCAGCAAACAAGCTGAAATTCAGGGCCAATGCAATTGTTGGTGTTGGTGTTTTGCTTAGTTTAAGTACTGCCTCTATATTTAATAATATTGTGTAGCTCACTCTTCAACTCAAATTCTAACTTTAAAACCCAGTGACAAAAGATAGTAAATGAAAATAAAGATGTAACATGTTTTATCACAATTATTATGTCTTATGATTACATAAACTATCATTCACAATGCAATTTGAGTTTGTGTCTGTGTGGCGTCTATTATTTTTAACTAAGAAAGGCGTTAATAGTTTTTTTTTTTTTTTCCTAACTAAAATTAGCCATGTGAACTAATACTGGCTTGTAAATACAGTCAAAATGCAAAAGTTTGTGCTGTTTTGTCAGCTTTCTAAGTGAAAACAAGTAAACACATCCTCTACAGCGAACACTTCTGCTCATTTAATCCACACTTACTGTTTATTTACTGAATTTAACATATAGAGTGGGAGGGTGGTTAAAATATAAAATGTCTCCTGTTCACGTTATTGTGTTTACAGTGTGTTAAACTTAAAAATAAATCAAAATTTTGCACTAAAAGGTGTAGAAAAATGTCTGATTTAAATTTGTTCACTGTAGAGGAGGTCTAGACTTAAAATCAACAAAACGTAGTTTGACCAGCTCTGTTCAAACTTCTGCACCCAACTGTATCTGTTATTGGACATTTATTAGCAATTAATTGAGGTCATTATTTGTATTTTGGCCAATGTGAGCTTAATATCATTATGGTTGCTGTATCAACGCTTGGAATCAGTGTCAAGTAATGTAGGTGTGAGGGGCTGTGTGAGTGAGTGTGTTGTGTGTTGTGTGTTCCAGTTTCCAGTGAAGCACATCAGAACCACAGTGATGAAAATGGGCTACTGAAACCAACCGTTCTTGATCAAATGATGGGGCCAAATCTAACTGACACATTTACTGATTGGCTGTGATGTAATCAAATACCATATTCCAGATTATTGACCTAGAAACGTCTTTGTTGTCATTGGTTAAAAATGATCGATGTATTTATATTAAGCTCTATAAGAAAATTAGTTAAAATATATGTTTATGAGGGTGTTGTGCAGAGAACAATACACTTGGTGGTGGGGTGGGGGGATTCTTTCGAAGTGAAAATATGAAGTCCCCCCAAGACATGGGGGTAATCATATTGCCCTGAAAATATTTAATTATTTTATTATTTTCATCAGAAAGTTTCTATGTGAATTTTTGCAGCTCACCACTTTTACATTAACACCTAAACTGTTCTGTGTCATATTCATTTGCATGCACTTAACAATTAAAAGTTCAATATTAAATACTAGGGCTGGATAAAAATTACATAATAATAATGCCACTAAATGAATTTCGGTCATAAATTCATCATCAGTTTATTCTAAAAAAATTTTTAGTGTTGCCCTTTAAACAATTTGTCACCACTCCCTGCAACCACCCCCCATTTCCCCCCAAAATGAATGTACTTATTACATTATCTTGAGCTTTAGTGTCAGAAAGTAGGGGTTTAAAATCAAAAGCCACACATTCCTGTTTTTATTGTACACACTCACACACACTGAATGCCATCAACAGTGCCCTGTATTTATCTGTGTATTTCAAATTTTCACAATCACTCTTAAGCTTAGTATCTCGACTCCTTTTAAAACCTACCATGTCAATATGTGCATGCTCTACTCTACATTATTAATAAAATGATCAATTTTTGTCTTCTGTGATCACCAGTAAGCATCACGTTAAGCTTTTTAGTCCATTGCGTTGTGTAAACCAAAAACTTCATCAGAAATAGATTCACACGTGCTACATCACTCTGTGAAGTCCTCTGTCATAGGTTGAGCAGAACTTGTGGTTCGTTCGTCACTCTGTGATCTGCAAACAGAAACGTAGTTTTTGTTATGATTGTTTATACAGTTATTCATCTTTTCTGACAAACATCATTCTCAAGAAAGTTTGGTCATCACATTTTATTTAGTTTATGTAATTTCATGTTGTAAATGGTATTTTCTTGTGCATGCTCTAGAATCTTTTTATTTATTTATTTTTTTTGTTTGTGTTTGTATTTGCACTACCTTGACAGTATGCATCTCTCTAGTGCGCACGCGCAGTTTGTTGATCTGAGACTCGGCCACGTCTGCCCTCTCCTCTGCATCGTCCAGCTCGTGCTGGATCTTTCTGAAGCGAGTCATGTTGGAGTTGGCCTGCTCCTCCTGCCACACAGCGATACACACAACACAGTCAGTTTCAGCAGCCTGGTGGGCCTTTTCAGAAAACAATGGCAATATGGGTGCATAGCACAAGAAGAGCAAGGCTAAGGCTGTAATAATATGAGCTCTACAAACAGGAAAAACCAACGCCGTCTTGGTACAGTGCTGACTAACCATGAGCCAACAAAACTGTTTCACTGTGCCTTGGCATAGACCAAGCGTCGGCAGCCTCACTGTTAAGAAGAGCCATTTTGTCCTTTCAACATAAATCAAACCACCTCCGAAGCCACAAAATTTATGTCCATTGTACCATCTTGGCTGTAAATATGCCTCAGTATGTGCTAATGTACTAGCACAGGCTAAAAAACATGAAGAAAACACAGACTTACTCTGCTCTGCTTTAAGCTTTAGCTCAGCTATAGCCGTATTTCTCGCATCTCTGGCAGGAAACTTTTCCACAAAAGTTTTACGAGGCTAAAGTCAGCTTCTCATTCACCAGCTTCTTGTTCGAATTTTCCTGTTCCACCTTAAATGGTACCTAAGATGCCAGACTGTAACTGCTGTACCATTTAAGGTGGAATGGAAAAATGTCTCTAAATTATCTATTTTCATCTTAAATCTCTCTCTTTGCCTTTTCGTTGGCTACTAGTTAGGCAAGATTGTTGTCTGCATTGCTATGGTGACCAGCAGTCTGCACACCAATCTTCAGGGTTAAAGGGTGAATTTGCACTTATAAGCTACATTAACTGTGGTGTTTAAGGGCATTTATTGTTAACAGCGTTAAAACGATCGGCAGAGCTTTGTTGTACCGCAAAGGAAGATTATTATTTTATTTTTTCCTAAAAAATCCAATTGTGCTGTGGAGCCACAACAGGACAGTAAAAGACTCCGGGGGTGCCTGTTGCCGACCCCTGACACAGACCCTCGCTGTTAATAAATGCTTTCCTAGAACTTGTGTTGTCCTGAAAGGATTATTGTTTTGTAATAGTTTCATGCTTTGTGATGAGACAAAGATACGTACTGCGTCCTCAGCTTGCCTCTTGTAGCTCTTCACTTTGGCCTGGAGCTTATCTATCAGGTCCTGCATCCTCAACAGTGTCTTCCTGTCCTCTTCTGTCTGCAGAGAGAGTACAGCCCTCTCAGTAAGGCTTGATATAGGACTAAATCATTGGTCCTCTATGGATAATTGTGTGCAATACCTGATATGTAAGCTCTTTGATCCGTCTCTCATATTTGCGTATTCCTTTCTGGAATTCCCCACTTTTCCTCTGCTCGCAGTCCAGCTCTCCCTCCAGCTCCCTCACCTGAGATTTGGCATGTTTCATAGATGATGGGTATTTGCTTAGAAAGGTTTAAGTAATATTTAATACAGTCTCTAAAACATTGTGTGTGCTCACCCGTGTTTCTAGTTTCTGGATCTGTTTCTTGCCTCCCTTGAGGGCGATCTGCTCTGCCTCATCCAGACGCATCTGCAGGTCTTTGATGGTCTGCTCCATGTTGTTCTTCATCCTTTCTAGGTGGGAGCTGGTATCCTGCTCTTTCTTCAGCTCCTCTGCCATCATGGCTGCCTGTGGGACAGGTGGGTTTAGATTTATAAAGTTTCTTTAATTGCTTTATATTGTACTAATAAAATGTAGTTTCCACCTGTTTTAGGAATTTTTGTGAGCTATGAATTTGAATATGAATCTCAAAATCTTTGATTGGAATGGATTTTTGTCATTGTAGATAAGCAAGCACATCAACATTTATTTTGTTAGTATAAATACTGTTTTTTTATTATGGCAATTCTACATGTTTTTTATATCAAGAAAGCTTTAGTTGTGCTATCTTTTATCTCAGCACTGTCATCTTTGTGGAGAGGTAAGAACTGCCCTGACAGCAGGGGGGTCTCACTTCTCCCCTTTTCTACTGTCATTGCTCTTTTTACCCAATATAGAGTCACAACATTTCACACACGGCGAGCCAACAGGGTACTAGCTAATCTGATAATGGAGTTATATAGAAAAATATTTTATTTCATCATATATTAGTTAAAAAGTCGATTACATTTTGCTGGTGGATTGGCCTGCAGTTAGAGGCTATGGTTACTCAAATTCAGCAACCGAATCAGTATTAGTATGAATATTGCAATATGACTTATGCCATTCTTGGGTGGCTTATATAGAACTGATGATGTTCTTGTGGGAACCTACATCAGTTATTGCCTTCTTGGCCTTCTCCTCAGCATTTCGGCACTCTTGCAGAGTCTCATCCACTTCACCGGCCAACGTGGAGAGATCCCCTTCTAGCTTCTTTTTCTGGTTCAGTAAACCAGTGTTCTACAGAAGCCAACAAAAGCCCATTAGAAATCAAAACACAGAGAATACACAAACCATTATCTGCTTTATTGCTTGCATGTGCTTGAATGTTCTCAATGAACAGTATCTGCAAGTTTCTCACCTGTGCATGTAACAGGTTCACTCTCTCAGCAGACTCCAGCAGCTCATGTTCAGCAACCTTCCGCATTCGGTCAGTTTGTTCAATGGCTGTGCGGAATTCCTGCACCTCAGCAGCGAGAAGGGTGTTTCTGCGGTCCGTCACTGCCACCTGCTCCTTCAGGTTCTCACACTGATGCATTGACTCGTCGAGTTCCAGCTGCAAGTCCTAAGTGCCACATACAACTAGGATCACATCACTGACCTTATGGGCTCTTCAGAGATGTATTGTGTACATCTGATACTGTTTGTTTTAGATAATATAATATAATGCGTTTATTTGTAGACATGTTCAAGTTGCATTCACAACAGGAGTTTCCAATTTACTGCAAATTATTCTTCTCTCACCTTTATTTGAACCTGCAGGTGGCGAACTAGTTTCTGGGACTCAGCGGCCTGTTTGTTAGCATAGCTGAGCTGGACCTCCATCTCATTGAGATCTCCCTCCATCTTCTTCTTTAATCTGACAGCTTCATTTCTTGCTCTGGCCTCTGCATCCAAAGAGGTCTGCATGGATTCCAGGACCCGCTGGTGATTCCGCCTGCATTAGATTGAGGAAAAGTATCTTTGATCATTCATAATTTGAGTTCACTGTTGCCTCCAATTTACACGCCAGAGTCTTCCTTACCGGAGGTTGTCAATCTCCTCGTCCCGTTCTGCTAGCTTTCTGTCTACCTCAGTTTTGACCTGGCTAAGCTCCATCTGGGTTCGCAAGGTCTTACTCTCCTCATGCTCCAAGGTACCCTGTGGCCAGTAACGGGGAAAGAGGACAACTGTCAACAGCTCATGGCATCATAAAAAGACAGTGGAATCTGTTGAGTGCTGGTAGAATCTGCATGTGATCTACCTCAGCTTCCTCTAGAGCTGCTTGGATGTTACTCTTCTCTTGGTCCAAGACCTTTTTCATTTGCTCCAGTTCATGGATGGTTTTGCCTCCTTGACTGATCTGCTCAGTCAGGTCAGTGATTTCCTCTGCAAAAGAACAAGGTCGCTTGCTTATGAAAGTCCTCACTTTGAACAGCTTCTTTAAGCGAATGCACTGATTAAGGACCTTGTCATACCTTGAAGGTTCTTGTTCTCCCGAGTAACAGTCTCCAGGTGCTCAAGTGCCTCCTCATAGGAGTTCTTGAGCTTGAAGAGCTCAGTGCTCAGACTGCGGGACTCCCTCTGAGAGCTCTCCAACTCTGCCTGTGACTCCTCAAACTTCTGCCTCCACTCGGACAACACCTAGACGTTGAAAACAAATGACAATGAATAGAGGCTCCAACATTTTTTGTGTCTTAAAGATGTGTAAAGAGAGCAATGTGAGCAGATAAAAGCTGAACTGAAATGCAAAGCTTGTGAATCAACCTTAGAAATAGAAACGTTCAAACCTTATCAAAACTGCGCTGTTTCTTGTCTAATACAGCAGCAACAGCATTGGAGCGTTCCAGGTCCACCATTAAGTCCTCAATCTCAGTCTGCAGGCGGTGTTTGGTCTTCTCTAGTGAGGCGCATTTAGCATTTGAGGCTTCTATTGCCTCCTCTGAACTCTGCAGCTGAGTCACCAGCTTCTTCCTGAGTGGAGCATGAAAAAAAGACTTTGGTAGATCTGCACTGTAGCCTTGGAAAATTGTAAGAATGCTCAGTCACCCTGTCGTATGTAAACAAGTGTCGGTATACAATATATATTTGCCACATCTTATAGAAACACTTTGTCATCACGAATTCGTAGCTTAATCATTTTCCTCTAAACTCTGCACCCAGGATAACTTATAACTTTTACAAGAACACTTACTTGGCCTCCTCCAGCTCCTCTGTCCTTTGAATAGCATCAGTCTCGTATTTCGTCCTCCATTGAGCAATCTCAGCATTAGCTTTGGATAAGGCCCTCTGCAACTCGGATTTGGCTTCCTGCTCTTCTTCAAATTGCTCCCTCAGCAGGTCACAGTCATGTCTGGATGACTGCACTGCATGAGCTAATGCATTCTTTGCCTAATGCAGCAAGAAAAGCAACGTTTATGTTTACTTTTAATTCTGTGAATTAACAGAGCAACATTTTTTCATCTTGCATTTGATCTTCTCACCCTGCACTCCTCCTCCAGCTGCTTCTTCAGGTCCTCCCCAGCCTGTGTGAGAGAGAGTTTGGTGCGCTGAAGCTGCATAACTAGGACCTCCCGCTCCTCCAATCTGCGACTAATCTCGGCTGCGGATGGACAAAGGAATATGACGTCAAAAGACCGTGTTCAAAACCATAGCAAGGGGAGTTCTTCACATCTTCACCTACCACTCTCTGTCTGGGCACGGGCTTTTTGAGAGGTGACATCCATCAACTGCCTCTGAAGTTCCTCCACTTTGGTCTTGGACTCGTTCAGCTGGTCCTCAAACATCCTGCACATCTTCTCTGTTGCAGCCTGAGGCAGAAAGTTTTTATGGTCAAGTGAATATCACAGTTTTGTTAAATAGGTTACCCTTGCAGAGTCTGTAACACACATCAAGCCTCTTCTGCTGAACAGGAGAGGTGTAATGTCTCACCTTGGCCCTCGAGAGGTGTTCCAGATTAGAAGCCAGATCCTCAACCTCCATTCTGGCCTCAGCTTTCTCCTTCTCCAGTTTCTGTTTGACCCTCTGCAGGTTGTCTAACTGCTCACTCAGCTCGGCCACACTGTCTGCGTGCTTCTTCCTCAACAATGCTGTCGTGGCCTCGTGGTGTAAAGAGGCTTCTTCCAGGTCTCGCCGCAGCTTCAGGAAATCTGCCTCCCGCTTCTTGTTCATCTCGATCTGAGCTGCAGTGGCTCCCCCTGCCTCCTCCAGCCGCTCACTCAGCTCCTCCAGCTCCCGGGTTACGTCTGAGCGCTGCTTCTCTGCCTTCGCTCGAGCTGCCCGCTCTGCCTCCAGCTCTTCCTCCAGTTCCTCGATACGAGTCTATAAGCAGATCATCTCATCAGTCATGCTGCTCATTTATTGTGGTATTTGGAATGTAATTGGATGCAATTTTAGGTTACTGGCTTAGTCAGTTCACCTGCAATTCCTTTGTTTTCTTCTGCAGTTGAAGCACCATGGCTTGTTCATCTTCAATCTTGGAGTTAATGTGACTCATTTCAACGTCTTTCCTAAACAGGAGGAAGGAGCACATTTATGAGCTTTACAGACATGCATGCAGAACTCTAGCTGCCATTTTTAGGTGCCTCTTTAAGGCAGAAAGGCTATATTTAATGTTTGATTTCTCACTTCTTCAGCCTGTCTTCTAGCTGCTGTTTGTCATTCTCCAGGTCCATGGCTGACTCCATAGAAAGCTTTAAGTCTCCTTCCAGCTTACGCTTGACTCGCTCAAGGTCCATACGCACCTTCTTCTCTTGCTCCAAAGTGCCCTCCAGCTGTGGATGAGAGTTCACTGGCTCAAACAATGCATTCCAATAAACTAATCCTCCTGCTCTTCTAAGAGTGAAGTTATCCAGTACAGATGCAGTGCATACACCAATCAGGCATAACATTATGACCTTGTTTCTATGCTCATTGTTCATTTTATCAGCTCCACTTACTATATAGGTGCACCAGCAGCACTGCTGTGTCTGATCCACTTGTACCAGCACAACACACACTAACACACCACCACCACGTCAGTGTTACAAGCACTGCTATTGATCCACTCGTACCAGCACAACACACACTAACACACCACCACCACATCAGTGTTACTGCAGTGCTGAGAATGATCCATCACCCAAATAGTACCTGCTCTGTGAGGGTCCATGGGGTCCTGACCACTGAGAAACAGGGTAAAAAGTATGCAGAGAAACAGATGGACTACAGTCTGTAATTGTAGAACTACAAAGTGCATCTATATAGTAAGTGGAGCTGATAAAATGGACAATGAGCGTAGAAACAAGGAGGTGGTCATAATGTCATGCCTGATCGGTGTATACTATGTGGAACATGGGCACTGCCTAATACCCTAATAAGCTGGCTGGATGCCAGTGTTGGTTTGTTGGGTTTACTTCACACTTACATCGTCCACCTGCTGCTCCAGTTTGATTTTAGCCTTGGTCAGCATGTTAACCTTGTCCTCCTCTGCTTGCAAATCCTCCAGAGCTTGCTGATGGGCATCCTGCAGGGCTTTCTTCTCTTTAGTCAGCTTGAGGATGGTCTCATCCAAAACTGCCATCTCCTCTGCCAAATTCTTCACCTGGACCCCAAACAGAAAAACAATGAGAATGAGAGCTGTCTAGCTGGAGATAACCGTAAAGTGAGTCCTTTAGCACTTCTGTCAGCTTTGCTCCTCTCACCTTGTTCTCTGTGGCATGTTTCTCTTTCTCCACCTTGGCCAAGGTCATCTCCAGGTCATCAAGGTCCTTTTTCAGCTCCGCACACTCATCCTCTAGCTTGCGTTTTTTGGTAAGCAAGCTAGAACTCATCTCCTCTTCATCTTCCAGTCTTTCCATAAGCTCCTTCACTTTCGCTTCCATCTGAATCTTAGCCTTGATCAGCAGGTTGCATCTGTCTTCCGCGTCTGCCAGATTGTCTTGTTCCTGTAGGTCAAATGTGAATGATCTGTGAGGATGATGTTTCTCCTTCGTTGGTGAGATTTAGCAGTGATTTAGGACAGATCACATGTTGCCATGTAGGTATGTCATCGAAATGTCTGTTGACGCTTCTTCCAAACACTTATATTTAGTTTGTAATATTTAAAGCTACATCTTACGATACTTTGAGTTTTAGGATTTTTGCCACTTACAGCTTGAAGCTGCAGAGAGAGGTCATTTTTCTCCTGCACCAGGGAAACCTGTCGTTCCTCCAGCTCCTTTCGCTTGGCCTCCGATCTCTCAAACGCCTCCTTTAGCTTCTGGAATTCTTCCTTGAGAGCGGCCAGCTCCTTTTCGGTGGCTGCGCTCCTCAAGAGAGGCTTGATCTTGAAGAAGAGACACATCCATGGCCAGTTTTTGACTGCATAAAACGACCGGATGTTCCACTGAATCACCATTATAGCCTCCCTGCAAAAGAAGAAGAGAATAGTTTTCTGATGTTGCTGTGTAAACATGGAGCTGGGTCCATCAGTTTAGTTGCTAAGCTGCACTACAGGGATGAAACTTTGAGGAATAACTTACTAAAAAGTTGCTAAAAAGTAATGTTGGCTGGAAGATCCCCTTTAACATCCTGTTACTGTTGTAATGAAACCTCCAATCTCAAACAAAAGCAGTTCTTTGGCCAACGGGATTTTATAGGGAAAGGAAAAAATATCTTAAATTCAATGTATGATCATGTAAAAGATTTTATTGTTGCAAAGTAATTTTGGACCTTTTCTATTAGTCTATTTGCCATTATTTATGTGCACAACATTATTGACAACTAGATGTTTTGTTAAAACTGGAACAAGTAGGGTTATGTCATACATCGCTGTTGTCAGAACAAAACCTCGTATCTCCATTTTTGTCGTTTTTTTTTTTTTTGTTTGTTTGTTTGTTTTTGACATAATTTGAAAAGGCCTGTTATCCTTTACATTATGGCTGAAGTTTATGATAAAGGGACCAAAAGAAACAGTCCAGAATTACTTGGAAAAAAATCTGGTTACACTGACTTACATTAAAAGTAAAGTTATCATTTTGGAGATACGGTTTTGTTTTGACAGCAGCGATATGTCAAATGACACTCCATCACTTATGACCACTGCTGTTTTTGGGATTCTTTAGGTAGAACAAACTTAGATTTTTATCAACGCACAGAATATAAAATGGCACAAAGGTTTTTAATTCTGGTTTGGGTCTGAGTAGAACAGCCTTCGCTTTGTTGGTGTAACCCAAACTCACTGCCCCATTGTTCTAAATTAGCTCAGCGAGGCCAGCACCAAATAGGGCCAGAGCGCCACACGCCATTGTGTCTTGTGTTCTATATCAGTATGCCTGTGGTGACACTGAACATGCCTGGAAAGTAAATCAATTCCGCATTGCTGGCATGGCAGCACGCTGAGGGACAGTCAGAGGTTGGACAGAGGTCATTGATTATCTGCAACCCAACTCACTGGTGAAACAAGAGGAGTTAATCCTCAGTCACCTGGGCTGGCATTTCAGCGATGTGTCTGCTCTTGACTACAACCATTCCTAACAAAGGAGCAAGAGAGGGAGCAGGTGCGTAGATGGAGGTTATTTATAATAGGGGAGGCAGGCGGGGGGGGATACTGGACAACTGGCATGGGGACTCAGTGAGGGACACATGACCCACCTCCACACCTGCTTTTGTCAATGCCATTTGGAGTGGAAAGGGTTTAACAGGCTTTTTCCACAGGGACCACACACACAATCCTGTCTGTTTGTGTGTGGACACACGCCCGCCACACGCCACACCACAGACCAGACCTACTCCATGCATTCCTCGCATAGATCTGTGAACTCACAGTCCCACACCCTCGCATTCAACACTTTAGCACTGTGGTTAGGAATAGCTTAGGAGCTGAACAACAAACATCTTGAAAGATTCCTTTCTAGAAACTGATGGAATTAATGGCGACGGGCTGCTTGAAGGGGAATTCCACAAATTTTTCCAGATTTTCTATATAATTCAACGGTTACAATGTTAACAAAATAATAACAAAATGTTTGATGTGAAATGTGCCATTCTTTGGCCTAAAACTTCTTTTATGAAAATACAGTAATGGCAGAGAGACACACAAAGGGCGCTGTAAGGCAAAATAGTTCTTCAAGAAATCTTAAGATTTACCACTATTTCACCATTATCAATATTGCATATGAGCTTTAGAAGACGTGTACGTTCACTAGTGGTTTTGGATAGTTAATAAAATGGCTATATTTGAGTTGTAGACATCACAGCCCCTGGTTCTAATCACCACCACCATACACTGTACAATGAACCATTTCACATTAAACCACTCTGAATGACTTTGTTTACATCTCAACAATTAAATTCTATATTATTGGCAAAAATCTGTGTAATTCCTCATTAAGGGGTGTGTATGAGTGGATTGTTGGTATGAAACTGAAGGTTTATGACTCTTCGCATTCCAGGATCTGGTAGTTACCGTCTGCCCACCAGCTTCAACTTCTGAAGTGTATGAAACAGTACTGAAACAGTTTGGCTTCTAACCTAAAATTTGTCATAGAATTTGTAAAAATCTGGCCCATGTATAACAGTAAACTCCCTGTGCATGGGGCGTACTTCTCTCGCATCAGCTTCCTCCGCACCGTCCTCATGAGTTTGCCCCTGCAGAAAGCCTGCAACATGGTGATGATCTTCGCCAGTCGCTCATCCCTCATGTCTTCCAGATGACCCAGCAGACCAGCCTTAAAAAAAACCTGTGGATTTCACAGGTTGGAATGCAGTCAGGGTCAGGACACCAGGCTAATCACAGACTGACAGAGTAGAAAGATACAGAAGTTTTTCCTCACCTTGGAGTGGCCAAATTTGTACTGACTGTGGTCTATGTCCAGCGAGCCTAGCAACTTCTCTGCAGCTTTCCTGCTGTCCACATACGTGTCCTCTGGAATGGCTGAAGGGTTCAAAATGCGGTACCTGGACAAATAATCACAATCAAGCCTTTATTCAAAGAGCCATGCTAAAAAAGACCAGATCTCTTTAAGAGACCAAATTGCATGCTTTGTTTACACAGGTAATATGCAAGGTTCTTTAAACCACTGGGACCTAAAATGGTCTGAATCTTAGGATTCATCTACAGATGGAATGCAAAAGTATACACAGTGAAAAGAGTTAAACCTCACCGCTGTTTAAATTCTGCATATAGGATACGATTGGGGAATCCCTTCCTGCAGATGCGGATGCCCTCCAGTACTCCATTACAACGCAGCTGGTGCAAGACCAGGAACGGCTCCATCATACCTACCAGCAACAGCAAAAAGACCGAGAGGCACCATATGAGACATTTAAAAAGAGAGGTGGATCTTTGAGGGGATGTGCTGGGGGTCATTAGCCAGAATCAAACCTGTTCTGAGGTTAGTAGAGCTGTTAGCAATCTAGCTAAGTTAATGCTCACCAGCTCCTCTCTTGGTTAGCAGCACCTTGTAACATTTAGCAGTTGTTCTTAGATTGATTGTTTGGCATGTATTGAATGACGGATTGAAAATCATGCACTGCATTCATTTATTTGGTGACTCTGTGGGCAAACTTAACTTTTGATTTGACTGCGGTGGCACAAAAATGACAAATGTAGCAGCAAAAAATAGCTACAACATTAGGCCAAAGGTTCTTGTGGCCCTGAGTGCGGGTTAGGTAACCGTGCTAGGTGTGTAAGAGTTCTGTACTGAACTGTGTCCATGTGGAACTGCTATTTTAACCATTACTCTCCATTCTCAGGCTGTTCCTCTGCATACCTGGAGTCTTGGACTCATTAGGGATGATGCAGCGCACAAAGTGAGGCTGAGTGCTTCTCAGGTTGGTCATCAGTTTGTTGAGATTCTCCTGTAAAGAAAGACAAAGTTGTCTTCATTTTTAAAAGTTTGGTAAACACTGCAAGACATCGAGAAGATTTTAACTGCAGGTCTTCCGATCCAAAGGGGTGGATTCTTACCATCGTCATTTTTGGTGCTGCAGGTGAGAGTGGAGCCAGCACAGACTTAAAGTGATGTTCATGGGTGAAGTTACCTAAACATCACTGCAAGTCTTAACTGCCTCGCTCTCCAAAGTCAGTGTGGGGGTTATGGATCCATAATTAAAGGGTCCCATCTTTCTTTGGATATGAACTTGCTTAAGCAATACACACTTTTGATATTTGCTCCATCATACCATCAGTTTGATTTCTTACTTTTCCATAATCACTCATGATTGATCACATTTATCAATGCTCCCTCATTCCTTCAATCCCTGAGGGGCTTCCCCTGCTTTATAACCCACCTTATGAAGTTGTGACACTGTTTGGAATGACGCTCCTTTCTTCCTCTTCTCCTTGCCGCCAGGTTTGGGCTCTGCTCCTGCCAGGGTACCAAGAAATGTAGGTCTCTAATAATGTTCCTTAACTTCCTGTCAACAGTACTTACAATACATACATGTTCATTTTTTCAGTAAATGCAAATACACTTGTAGTGAATTAGGCTGTGTATGCACAGTATTTTACTGTGTTATTTTAAACAGCTGTAACTAGATTTGGACATTTGATATATGTACCTGCATCTAAGCTGACAAAGTGCTCAAAGAGGCTAGACATCAACTTGTTGGATGATTTCTGGAAGATACCCACGACAGTCTCATTCAGAGGGTCTTTGTTCTTTTCCAGCCATCCACTGATGTTGTAAGGCACCTGTGAACACAGTTGTAGGGGGGATACTTAAAACTACTTATCCTTATACTTATACTCAAGACCATACAGGGGCCCCAAAAAGTATTTGGACATTTATGCTATACTTAAAATGTAAGTAAACGAAATCAAACAAAGCGGCATTTATTTGAAACTATTTTTAGACTATTGTAAGACTGTATTTTGGCTGGTGTGTTTCAGATCATTATCATTCGAGCAGTTTGTTTGCAGATGTCTGCAGGTTTGCATCCAAAATGAGTTCATGTTCCCATCTGTGAACACAAGCACACTGATACCACTGTAAGAAAAACAGCCCCAGACCTCTGTGCTTTACAGAATCCTGGTTGGAGTACTTCAGGCCTTCTCTACACAAAGAGTCTACCATCAGTTTTATGCTGGGCTAAATGTGTTTTTCTCTGAAAAAAATATGATTTTGTTAAAAAAAATATATATATATGAAGTAACCTATAGAACTTCATTAAAGGTTTACCAATGCTTAAATTGATAAAAGTGTCCAAATACTTTTGGGGGGCATATATGTATATGAAGTAGTTACGTAAGGCAAAACGCACTCACCACGCCAGCGTAGTGAACCAGCTCAAAGTGGGTCTCGTACTTGCGTTTCTTGTCCGGTTTTGGCTTCAGGAAGTTGGGCGACTTGCCGAGGTGATTATCATAGAGTTTAGCTTTGAAGCTGCTGTCTGTGGCTTTGGGAAACATGCACTCCTCCTCCATTATAGACATTATACCCAGTGGCTGCCACCAGAATAGAAGACAGTCTCATGTTTAGATCAAACACTTTTAATAAGTATTGTGCTTAGTCTCAAGTACACTCTCACTCTCACTCAAACCAATGTATACGCAATAAGCCCACCTTCTCAATGAGGTCGATACAAGCCTGTAGGTCTAAGCCGAAGTCAATGAACGTCCACTCAATGCCCTCTGTCTTATATTCCTCCTGTTCTAGGATGAACATGTGATGGTTGAAAAACTGCTGCAGTTTTTCATTCGTGAAGTTGATGCACAGCTGCTCAAAATTGTTAAACTGTGGAGAAGAGAAAGAGAAGGTTAACAGGATGAGAACGATGTGTAGGAATGTACAAAATAATGTGTTCCTTTACTGAACGTCGTTCTTAGAACTTCCTGAACGATGTTCTTAAACTGATGCAGTCACCTCAAAGATCTCAAAGCCAGCTATGTCTAGAACTCCAATGAAGAACTGGCGAGGGATGGCCGTGTAAAGTGTCCTGTTGATCCTGCTGACGAGCCATTTAAACATGCGGTCATAAGTAGCTTTGGCGAGGGCTCCAACAGCGTAGGTCACCTGCGGATCCACAGAAACATATTCAGTCCAAGTCCAAACCCTTCTAATAATGTTTTAAGACACCTACACTCATGTTTTCATGATTCTTCTGGTCGAAAGCTTCAAACCCACCTGTTCTACAGTCTGGCCTCTCACAATGTACTCATTGCCCACCTTCACCCTGGGGTGAAGCAAACCTTTTATAAGCTCAGCTGAGTTGATTCCCATCAGATACGCGGCTTTGTCTGCACCTAAGCGACACACATCACAGTTAAGGAGTGGCGTGATTCATAGCTGTGAGGTGGATTTAATTAATGAATTATGTGTTTTTGTAAGAGAGCTGGTCGTACTTTCGGTGCCATCAGCTTCCGCCTGCTCTTCTCTCTGCTTTACTTTGAATTTCATGTTACCAAAGTGCATAATGGCACCCACAATCTTATAACAGCCGTATTTCTCCTCAGGAGTGAAGCCAAGAGTGTCCATTGCATGCTAAAATAAAAAAAAAGTGACATAGAGAGGATAAAAGAAATGCTTAAGCCATAAGTACTGTTGTATACATTGCTGTGCAAAAACCTGAGATCACCCTTCATTTAATTTCTACTCAAAATGGCCATTATGTACTCTATGTATGTAAGTTATTCATTTTTCAGGAGCTAGTTCTGAGAAGATTATACATTAGACTTGCATAATGAAAAGGAACGTTAAAGGAAAAGAAGTGAAAAAAACAGGAGTTTCTAAAACTGGAGTTCAAAAAATTATCAACACATGTAGAGATTGTGGGACACCTAGCAACCATGCAAAACCTGGTAAACCATCAAAACTGTTGTGATCAGATAAGCAGCACTTAAAGCTTTCATCTTTGAGAGAAAGCAGAAAATCAAGCTGCTTCAGATCTGATTGGAGACCACCAAATCTGTCCCAGTCAGATCAACAGTACTTAAAGCTTCCACCTCTGAAAGAAAATCAAGCTGCTTCAGATCTGAAAGCATCCACAGGTGTTTCTGTCCATCCTTCCACTGTGAGAAGACAACTCAGCACTATGGGTCTGAAAGGATGTGTAGCTGTCAAGAAGCCGTTACCGAGAAAAAGAAATAGATACATAAATAAAAAAGTGCCACACAACAATGAAACTGGACATCTGATGTGTGGAGTAAGGTTTTGTGAGGTTTCTGATGAGTAAATTTGTGATTGGGATTCTTTGGATCATGAGAAGCAGAAAATGCAACCAACTTTTAGGACTGAACTTTGGAAGTGTGGAAAAATATCCCTGCAGATTGGACTGAATACTGAAAAAAATATTCAGTTATATTCAATATATTATATTCAGTTGTTGAGGATTCAGAGTAATTTTCTATTATGTTTTTTTTTGTTCTTTCTTGATTCTGATAAGATCCTTTTTTAGTCCCACAACACGGAAATTCACAGTGCTACAGCAGCAAAGGGACAGCAAGGCACTCAAGAAAAGAAGTGACAGGAAGAGAATTAAGAGAATTATATATGCAAATTAACCTTGTTAATTACTTAAGAAGGTTTACAGTTTGTTACTTGTTACTATATAGACAATATATATAATATTAAAGGCAAAAAATAAGGTTAAAAAACTTTATCTTTACAAAAAAATAACAATATAAACAATTCTAAATAAAAAAAAATAAATGAATAATTAAATAGCTTATCCTTAAAGGTTTTTTTGACTGGGAGTGATATAAATGAAGGGTGGTCTCTGATTTTTGCATCAGGAAGGATTGTTTTATACTTTTACTTACATCGGTTGCAAGTAGCTCTTCTCCATCATCCAAATTATCTACTGTGGTCACACCCTGAGAGCAGAAGTGGTAGTCAAAGGGATTCGACGACACCAGCAGCATGTCTGTGTTTGACCAATGAAAAAAGTCAGACGTAATGAAACAGTACGTTATTCACAAAGACGAAAAGATTCTCAATTGTCGCTGTTCCATACCTTGAAGCTCTGGTTTCCTGTGAGATAAGATCTGGTAGTAGATGTGGTAGCTCCTCTCTCCAGGTTGCTGAAATATCACTCTGGATTTTTCAAGAAGATCTAAAATTGTATGAATCAATTTAGAAGAGGAACAGTATTTCCAGCGATTGTGACAAAAACAACGTTTCGGTGTCTTACAGATGTCAATGTCAGCAGACGCCAGCTTTCCCGTGGGGCCAAAATGGATTCTTATGAATTTGCCCTGTGCAGAAAGAAACGACAAAAGGCGAGTGAAGTGGAGAACTGCAGAAAAACCTCAGATCCATTTTACACATCACATGCCTCGTTCTCTGTTCACTCACAAAGCGAGACGAGTTGTCGTTCCTTATAGTCTTAGCATTGCCAAACGCCTCCATGGCTGGGTTGGCCTCTATGATCTGGTCCTCTAGTGTACCCTGTGGGTGTTTTAAGGTGGACAGTGAGCAGAGTGTGCATGCAAAGGCCAGTTATTTAAAAAAAAAACTAAGGAGGGAAAAAAGCAAAAGAAGGAATCTTTGAGGGGAGACGGCACAAATTGATGGAAACCGATGGACATGAAATATTATTCATCATGATGGAAGGGAATGGATGAAAACAGGACTTGGTCTCAAAAAAAAGAGAAGAAAAACCTACGTACACTGTTATTGAAACTACAGACTGCTCACAGATGAGAACAAGGACTGGTAAAAAACAGTGGTACAAAAAGGGGTTGACAAAAAAACATTTAGGAAAATCTGGGATTCAAAAGGCTCTAGTTGTTAAAAATGTGTTTTTTCTGCGTACTGCAATACCAGAGGGGAATTGGTAAACATTCAGGAGAGATTAAAAATTGAAAAAACAACATAAAATGCAGCAAAAAAGTAAGATTTGAGGGGTAAAAATAGGGAAAAGAATGAGTGATTAAAAAACAAAAAAAGCAAAAACACAGAAGGGAAGCTTTCAGCTCTTACTCCTTTTTTGCCACCTGCTTCTCCGATAGCAGCTACAATGGCAAAATACTGAATTACTCGTTTCGTGTTGACAGTTTTGCCAGCACCGGACTCTCCGCTAAGAGTGGACAAAATGGATCAGAAAATATGTACAAACACCAAGAGCATGTTTAAAAACTGAGAACATGACGGGGGTCTGGGAGAAGCTACAAAAGAAAACCAGCAACATCCAGTTTTACTATCTCTTCATGATTAGATAATGTTCACACAGTGACCAAGTGACCAGAGGAATCCATAATAGGTAGCAAATTAAGCTAAGAGAGTGTGGAGCATGTCTCAGTAAGACAGAGCTGACTTACGTGATGAGCATGGACTGGTTTTCACGATCTGTGGTGAAAATTAAAGAAGACTCGGTATCAG
>JAILXH010276017.1:2825-21528 GCA_023558415.1 Piaractus mesopotamicus | reverse complement strand
ATCTATCTATCTATCTATCTATCTATCGTTAGATGTTACTGAGTGGCATGCCTTGAGAGATTTAACTCTTAGGAAACATAACAACAGAATAAAAATGCAAATTACGCTGTCATTTTTTGTACTGGGGCTTGTAAGTTTCTACACTCTCAGAAAAAAATACAAAACTATCACTGGGACGGTACCCCTCTTGTCACTGGGGTGGTGCTCTCAAGGGTATGTCTTCACTACCTTAAGTTAGGGAACATAATTGTACCATATTCCATTGAAATTATATAATTTGAAATTTATTGGCTCCACACACCCCATCTTGTCTCTTATCTTTTTATTTCATTGTTCTGTTTTAAAACATTAGGTTATGAAAAGGTACAAATATGTGCTTTTCTCCTGGGACAAACTTGTGTAAAGGACCCAGTTATACCTTCAAGTCATTGTTGTACCTTTAAGGGTACATTTACATTGTTTGTACCTTGATGAATGAAAAATGTACCTGCATAGTACCTTTTTTTTCTGACAGTGTATTTACGCCACTGTCAGTGCCAGTGTTTAAATACTGAAATCCCTGACTTCCAGTTGCATCATAGTAAGTTAGGGAAAAACAGTGTTAAAAAAGAGAGTAACATCTTATTTGGTTTTGTGTTGACGTTCCATAAAGCTTTTGCTATGTGTTCAATATTTCAATTGATGCTGTGAGAAGATTATTTTGTATGATTATTTTTAAGATTGTTTTGTATGATTCAGACATAAACATCACCGCGTTTTTTTTTGTTCTCTTCGCTGCAATTAAACAATAATGCTCCAACTCTTAACACAAATATCAAAATCAGTCAGAATGCACATTCCTATTGAGTATCATCTTTAAGTATCATGATATATTTTTGCCATATTGCATACTCCTAGTTCTACCTAATTCCATGACAAGCAGTAATCTTGGTTACCTCCCTAATGCCGATAGGATTCTGGCTGTAAGACGCTGACGTTCCACTCAGTCCTCCTGCTGTCAGATGTTGACAGAACGGAAATCTGCACGAGCTTCGCTGTCACTTGTCCGAGAGACAATGAGGAGAGTATTTGAGATCGCTCTTCAGGTTTTCGGAGTGTGTGTGTGGAGGGGGGGCGGTGATTGTAGTGGAAAACACTGCTGCATTTAACCAGGCACACAGTAGCCTCAGAGGACGCAATGGCTTGGCCTTGACAGGCCACGAGTGGGGGAGGGGTGGAGGATCTGTGATATGATTGACAGAGTTATAGAGTGTGGTGAACAAAGAAACAGGAAAAGAAAGCATTCTGGGTGTAAAAAATGCATCTGATGGCTGTGATTCAAGGACATCTATTTCGAATATTAGAATTGATTATAACCAATTATAATAATATTCGAAACAGCATGCACTCAAACATATAATTTCAAAAAAAGACTTGGTGTATTGTTTTTAATGTGTAAATTTTGTAATTAAAGAATATAATATTCATAATATAAATAAACAGATTGAACAGTCAGAGAATTAGACCCCTGCTGTGTGGGGGCGCCTAGAAGTGTTCACTAATACATCCACTAGTTGGCGCTGTGGGCAGCTGATGGGACAGGAACAGCTAATTTTAGTAATACAATAAGGTGGCTATTGTTAGCAGTAGTTAGCATGCAAGATGAGGGTCCAGAAAACAGTAGTAAATAATTACTAGTAGCAAGCTAGTAATTAAAAACTTTTCTTTGTCCTTTTCTTTCATTGTGTTTTTTTCTTGAATCTTTAGCAAATGTCGAGTAGCTTTTTAAATTAATGGATGCTGCCAGAAGCTAGCAATAAAACACTTTTCATTGATGTGTGGAATATAATTTTTTAAATTGTGGTAAATGATGACTGATCAGCTGTGTTTTTGAATAGCCAGTTGAGCAGTAAAAATTAATAGCTGTGCGACCGCTAATTCTGGATAACTGAATAGAAGACCCTGAAAAAGGCTGCACAATTAGCGGTCTCCGCGGGCTTTGGGCTGATGTCAGGGGGAAGAAAGGCACGGAGCTGGAGGAGACGTGGGAGATGCTCTTTGCTTTTGTCCTCACGCTGGTGCCGCGGTTAGAAGCGGTGTAATGAAAAGGTTGCTCAGCCATTGTACCGTGCTCTCCCAGCGCTGAGCTTTAAAGAAACGACCCCCTCCAAACCCCCACCCCCACCCACCGCAAAATGGTTGGTGGCAGGACCTTGAAGAGCGGGCAGGAGCCGCAGCTTAATGAGAGCAAGGGGGCCAAATAAGCGGCGGCGGCGGCAGTGCCGGGCAGCTCTAATTTGTTTTAGGTGTGCTCAGAATAGATAAGGACGAATGTGTGGCCTTCCCCCCTCCCCCCTTCCCCCACCACAACCTTTGCTTCCCTGGAGATAACGCAGAGCGCTCACAGCCAATCTCAGCGGGGGAGGGGAGAGGGGGGTGAGAGAGGAAAGAGAGAGGAGGGAAGAAGAAGAAAAAAAAAATGAAAGAAAGGGCCTGAGGGACAGGCCTCCTTATAGATGTGCCGATCTCCAGCGCCGTACTGGATTTATTCAAGCTTTAAACTGCAGG
The DNA here is from genome assembly GCA_023558415.1 of Piaractus mesopotamicus. Lineage (NCBI taxonomy): Eukaryota > Metazoa > Chordata > Actinopteri > Characiformes > Serrasalmidae > Piaractus > Piaractus mesopotamicus. The sequence goes on along the minus strand of JAILXH010276017.1, from coordinate 18,981 downwards.
TTAATCTGTCAGAGAGAGAGAGAGAGAGAGAGAGAGAGAGAGAGAGAGAGAGAGAGAGAGGAAAGAGGGTCAGAGGGAGAAAAATGGAGAGAGAGAGAGAGAAAGGAGAGAAATAAAATGGAAAGAGAAGAAAAGAAAGCAAGACAGCAAGAGAGACATAGAGAGAGACAGAAAGACAAAAAAAGAAAGAAGGGAAAGAGATTGAGACATGGACATAAAGAAAGATGGAGAAAGACGAAGGGAGAAGAAAAAGAGAAATACAGGAGAAGAGAGACAGAGGGGAGAAACAGAAGAGTGAAAGCAAGGGAGAGTGAAGAGAGAAAATAAAGAGAGGATAAAAGAGACAGAAATAGAAGGAAAGGGAGAAGTCAGGGAAAGAGAAAGAAAAGAAGGCCAGAGAGAGGGCAAGAGGATAGAGAGAACAAAAGAAAGCAAAGAGAGTGAAAGAGGAAAAGTAGAAAGAAAGGAGGGAAAGAAAGAAAAGGAGAGAGAGACAGAATGAAAGGTGATGAAAGATGGAGAGAGAGAGCAAAGAAAAAGGGAGAGATATAGAGAGAGAGGAAAGAGAGGTGAGAGCAAAGGAAAGGGTAGAGATAAATAGAGAGAGGAAAAGACAAAAAAAAGAAAGAAAGACAAAGGAAGTAAAGAGAGATAGACGAAGTGAGACAAAGAAACACAATGTAGATAAGGAAAGAGAAAGAGGGACAAAGAGAGAGTGAGAGAAAAAGATACATAAAGGAAAAAGAGAAAGAGAAGCATAGGGAGACAGAAACAGAGGGAGAGAAAGGGAGATAAAGAGAGAGAAACAGATAAATGAAGGGAGACAGAGGGAGAAAGGTAGAGAGGGAGAAGGAGAGTAAATACCCTTGTCTAGCGTTAAGCCTGGCTCCTAAAGGCCGACCTTAAGCTGCTGTCAGGACAGTGTGATTTGGCCGAAGCGAGCGGTAAAGCAGATCTCTTAATTATGCCCATTTCCCAGCATGCCTCTGAGAGCCGTCGACTTTTTTTTCGCGAGTGTCGTGCGCGGTGGATTTTCTGTCAGCTTCTATTTGTGGAGATATAATACACCCCGCCCCCCACAGTGAAGTATGGCTGTTAAAGAATTTATCACCTTTAGCCGCTGCCACCAATTAAGGCCGGAGTGTAATCGGAGGCGGATGACCTTTGACCTTACAGGCCGCCGCCTGTCGTCTCTTCGGCCCCGGTCTGATTTAACATCTCCGGTTCAGCCGCGAAAGCCGACCAGCCGCCTGTCGCTGGACGCCGTGTGTGTGTGTGTGTGAGAGTGTGGGGGGGGTGGACAGTGTGAAAGTGCAGGTGCAGCGAACGCTAATGTGTGGCGCTTTAAATTTTAAACAGACGACTGTAAATAATTGATGGCGGCTCTGGCTGAGAAGTTAAAAGGTATCTCGTCATTACAGAGAACCTGTTTAAAAAAAAAAAAAAAAGAAAAACACGCTGAGCTCTGAGCCAGCCTTAGCGATTTAGCCAGACGCTGAAATATCACCTCAACTCAATTTAATAGCGCAGAATTTTATCAAATTACAGATAATGCTGCATGATTTCATGCACTAGTTGACGTAACTATCCATTGTTGATGGTGGTATCAGTTTTTTTAAGCTATCATGCTTTTTCTTCTGGACCGTTTTAGCCTGCATGGACGGTTAGAAAAACAGGCTAGTGACCTAGATAGCCATAACCACTCTGGATTTGGCATTAGACACAAAAAACCCACCATCCTGAGTCGTGCTGTTGATTACTTTTAAGGGTTTTTGATCTAACTCCATTCACCTGACTTTCCACACACATATTGTTATTATTATAAAGAAAACATCACATTTGAGGAAGTGTTTATCCAAAAATCCAGATAATTTATTAGCTTGTTAATCTGCGCTACATTGCAGGGTTTACTAAGTAACACCATCCTAACAGGCTGGGGAATTTTTCTCTGATTTTTCCTATTTTCATGATTTTGTTTATTGTAAGAAATAATATTTTAAACAAGCTAAATTATCAATGGAAGAGGAAGAAGACAGAAGAATACAGTTGCAAAAAAACATCTAGAAATAGGCTGAATAATTAATTCTTACAATATTTCAGCAGTCTCAAAAGAGAAATATTAGGTACATTGATAACATTTAAAGGGGAACTCTAATGTTTTTTCAGAATTCATTGTTGAGTTATAAGCAGTCATTCAGAGTAGTTTGGTGTCAAATATCTTAACAGTGGTGGTCATAGGAACCAGGTATTGCAATGTCTTCAACACATATATAGCCATTTTATTTGCTATCCAAAACCGTGAGTGGCCCTACACATAATGTTGATAAGGGTAAAACAGTGGTAAATCTGAAAAAGTAAGTTTTCATTGGAGACTGTTTTGATTTACAATGCCCGTCATGTACCTCTCTGCCATGAATGGGTTATAAAAATGCGTTTTAGGCTGAAACCTTCTCTCCAAGCGTTCGTTAAACAAAGTCTTAGGTATCAGACAACGTATTTGTTACCACTTCACAATATAATATAACATATTTGTAATAACCATTTCGTAATAACTTTCTGTGGGGGAGCTTTTAGAGGCATTAAATTGTTCATTTGTCTTGTTCCTATCACCACTGCTATGAACAGTTGTCTCAGAAAATTTTCTCTAGAGCAGAAGCGGAAAAATTTTAAAAGTCGGTGGAATTCGATCAATGAAATAAAATGAAAACCTGGTTCGAAACGTTCTAGTGTAGATTATAGTTATAGTTTTATTTTCTGTTGGCAGCTGGTATGACATAAAAAACAACACTAAGTGTAAAAAACACAAACTTTGAAAACAATGGAAGTAAAACTGTCTAAAATGGCCTGAGGGTCAGAAAGCAATTGTTTTTGTGTGACCAGTAAGCAACAACATTAAAATGAAGAAAAATGCCACAGTCTGTCAGCATGATGTTGCCTAGTGAACCCTGCAGTAAGGCAAAGATTAGCAAGCTAGCAAATTATCTGGATTTCTGGATGAATAGTTCTGAAAATGTGATGTTATCTTTGTAATAACAAACTAAGACAGGTTTATTTTAACAACGTACACGCATCACATTTTCCAGTGCCACATCTTTATGGAACACATGCTTTAAACTAAGGTTGTGTAATATGGACAAAATGTCATATTGTGATTATATTGCTATAAATTGTGATTGTGGTGTACGGCAATGTAATCACTAGAGCTGTCAGGATTACTTGATTAAACTTGATTTTAAAAACTCATGGATAAAATTAACCTTCTGGACGATAGGGCAGTGATTTAGTTCTGTTTACTTAGTTAAGATCAGTTTGCATGATGACACTGCATATTTTAAATTCTTATACTCTTTATTGCATTAAGAAACAGAGCCAAATGGACATTTATATACCTTTAGGGCTCTCAAACGATGACAATAATGAATTCCAAGCGTATTTATTGCTTTCAGTAATTCAGTAACATTACTTTCATTAAGTGAACACAACTGTGACTGCCTAGTTTATATGTTTATATGCAAAATTGCATATTTTGTTGATTTGACATCATCTCCAGGGATCAGACTTAACCCTCCAGAGTCAAAGGTTATTTTCTTAATTTTTGCATATCTTCTTAAATTCAGCCTTAAAGGTGCTTGCATATAACATGATACCCATATATTTCACATCAAAATGCTCTGTTATCTTCGTTGCTACTCGTTGACACTTTGTGTCTCTTTTGTCAACTAAATGATGAATGAAGTTCTCAGCGATGTCCTGAGTGTCCATTGGTCAGTTTCACACAACATGTGGACAGACACACATATCCACCTATTTCACACAGTGAGAGGCAGCTGATGTGTATCTCAACACATCTTTATAACCTCATAACTCCAGGTGTGAGTCACATATGATCTTGCGATAAGATGGACTCATTCAGGAAATGTTTGATTCGTATTTCTGTGCTGCATTATCGCAAAGACAGAAAAACGTATAGAAAATGCTGAATTTGATGCACGGGCGCATTCGTCAACCCCAAGAGGTTAAATATGGTATTTTTTCTGCAATTGTTTGGGCACGGTTTGTATATATGTGCTGTGTTTAACATTGGGAAATAAATAAAATGAAAATTATGTGCCATAACGTTTGCACAGGCCACATTTTATGCTTTATTTATTCCAATGTGTTAAATTTAGCAATTAAATGTGTAGATATACATATTGTGCAGCCCTGCTGTACAGTTAAACACTAATGTGAACTGAGATAATATAGGAAAATTACAGTGGTCTCTAACAATGTGTGCTGCTGGCCTCAGACACACTAATGCTAATAAGATGCCATGTAGCTCATTAGCTTGTGTGTTCAGAGTTAAACTAATGTCAAAGACCTAACCACGTCCACGTTCCTTTCACAGTGTTACATTTACATTAATTTATTATAAAAATGCTGTTATCCTCCAAACCCTTTTATCTCCATTCTCAAAAATGCTGTGAAATATCATTGTATAATTGTCAGGCCAGCAGGACAGTCAGTAAGGGGCCACACGATAATGCTGTAGCATACTGTATTATACAGTACTTGGAAAACATTCACTGTTTTCGAAATGCAGTTGAAACGTAATGTCTAGAACATTTATAACGTTATGGTGAGTGATGCATAGAGCATAACATTTGATTTAGAACCATTCATTAGTTTTCATTTAGTAACGATGCAGTTTTCCCATACTTTCCTCAAATCGTGTAATCTCAGATAAATTTGCTTATGTGGTTTCTGACACTGTATGACATGCTGTTATCTATTAAAATGGACAAAGGTATGGAACATAGCTTAAAATAAAGCCTAAAATAGTCTTAGCTACATAAGCCTCATAGCTCCAGTATAAAACTACATTCCTTTCACACTGTAAACCTTCCACACTGGAGCCAGATCTCTTGGTCTCATACTAAATCTTTCAAATCTCATGCGTTCCAGAAAGTCTTAAAACTAATTTTAAAAGCATGTTAATACATACACCCACTGAGCACTTTCTAAGGAATACTGTACTAATTTACTCCTACTAGTTACGGACAGTAGGACAGATCAGTGAGTTAACAGGTTAGCAAGCTGATGCTGCGTGTCTGATTAAAGCGAGAGTTTAACAAAAACATAATAAAAAATTCCCTCAGTTGCTTCTCCTTACCCCAACTCTAGTCAATCAGCCAAGATATGTGTGGTGTCTTCTTTAGCTTCATACCTCTCAGAATTCAGAAAATTTAGCTGTGTGAGATTTTACTGTCTCCTCATGGGAGAAAGCTCCTCGCCCAGCACTGGAAAAACGCTTGGTCTGCAGGAGAAACTTACCTGGTCAGAACAATGTGAGTAAAATGTATTGAGAATACACTGTACCGATAATTTCTGACACAGCACACTGACCGCAAGATGTCCCTCGTGTATATATGTGTATGTGTACACATAAATGTATTCATTTGTACTGTATATGAATATGTGTTTACATATATACACACTCAGTGAGCACTTTCTTAGGAACACCTGTATACCTACACATTCATGCAATCATCTAATCATGTGGCAGCAGAGCAGTGCATAAAATCATGCAGACATGTGCCAGCAGTTTCATGTAATGTACACATCAACCTTGAGAATGGGGGAAAAATGTAATCTCAGTGATTTAGACTGTGACATTATTGTTGGTGCCAGACGTTTTAAACTGGCCAGTTAAAGATTGGAAAAACACAGCTTGGTCTCATGAATCCATGGACCCAACCTGCTTTGTGTCAACAGTCCAGGCTGGTGGAGGTGGTGTAATGGTGTGGGGAATGTTTTCTTGGCACACTCTGAGCCCTTTAATAATAGTCAATCATTGCTTGAATGCCAAACTCTATTTGAGTATTGCTGCAGTCCGTCCCTTCATGGCCACAATTTACTCATCTTCTAATGGCTACTTCCAGCAAGATAATGCATCATTTCACAAAGCAAGAGTCGTCTCAGACTGGTTTCATGAACTTAACATGAATTTAACAATGAGTTTAAAATTGTTCGGTGGCCTTCCCAGAACACCTTTGGTATGTGGTGCAGTGAGAGATTTGCAGCATGAAAGTGCACCTGAAAAATCAGAAATTACATGATGCAGTCATGTCAACATGGACCAGAATCTCAGAGGAATGTTTTCAATATCTTGATGAATCCAAGCTACGAAGAATCAAGGCTGTTTTGTGAGCAAAGAAAGGCCCTGCCCATTTGTTAGCGACACAATATGGTGGTTGTGTCTCATATTCAATGCATTTTTTCGAAGCAGCAATAATAAGGAGTGTCTTAAAAAGTAACTTATGTTAATATGTAAATGTTAATATGTTACAGATTCCAGTTTCAGTTATACCTTAGCTATCTCACTAGCCACAAGTTAATATGTAATATTGTTACATATTGGTAGGTTTGCTTCTTTAGTTTTACAGATTGCTCTAGGAATGAGCTAATATGCAAGCCATAACGTATGTTACGTGGAATAAAAAACAAATTGCAAGATACAACATACTATACATATATGAGATAATGGTGAGAATAGCATCATATTAATGTGTAACTACAGAAATACTAGAATCATTTCAGACTACTGCGATATCGTAAAGTACAATGCACAGTGCCTCTGCATGACTTAGAACCATTCTCATTTGTGTTAGTTTTGGCCCTATCCGGCTCCATTCCTCTTTTTCTTTGTGTGTGTTCAGGTATGAATATTTTATAGCCAGTGTGAGGTGGTGCTGTGAGCTGTTGTGTGGTGGTGTGTTGAGGCCGGAGCCGCAGGGTTACTGGAATCCCGCCTGCAGGCTCAGCACCAGGCTGGTAAACCCGCGGCTACCAGGGGTCCACAGCCAGCAGGAAGGGTTAAAGACTTTTGTCAAATCAAATAAAGAGCATGTTAAGCCTGGTGGGAGGCCTGCTGTCGTTAGCAGCAGATAGGGCTGCATAATATGTACTAATATTGTGATTATATTGCTAAATGCTGTGATTATAATGATAGATATTGTGATAATATTGCTTGCTATTGCAGAATTAGTAATGTTTGTGATATTAATAATGACTAATATTTCTATGAACTGCGATAATATTGTGACGTTGCAAAGATGCTGGTATTGAGATTATATTGTTACATATTGGTAGGTTTGCTTCTTTAGTTTTACATTTAAGCTGTGTGGATAATGTATATAACAAGTAATAGAAGTGTATACCTCACCAATTAGCACTGGCTAATTAAGCATGGATAAATAGTACATTATGTATCTAAAAACGGTATTAGCAGCCAAACTTGACACAGTTTGTAGCAAATGTGTGGTGATTTAGGAATACTGTTAGCCCCCTGCTAATTGGTGGGGTATAATCTTACATTACTTGTTAGCTTCATTAGCCTCATCCTTCTCGTGTAAAGCCAAACGTGTCTTGTCTGATTGACTACATTTGGAGTAAAGGACTAAACTGTATTAGATTTTTAAAAATATATTTGTATTTGTATCGCGTTCAGGGTCAGTGCATGGACGTTATATGAACTCACAGAGTACAGTCATGCTGTCTGTACATGGGCCAGTTAGATTACATCTGTTTAGGAGGCTTTAGACAGATACTATGCGATTTACAGCGCAGCACGAAGCAGGAGTTTTACAGACAGAAGGGAGACAGGGCGAGCGCTCTTTACCGCCTTAAAATATCAGCGCTCCTAATTTAGGCCCCCGAGAAGTGTGCGGCTCACACACATATGTTGGAGAATCTGTCGAGAGCAGGCAGGCGGCCCCGCTGCTGTTTTGCATTTTGATTTAACATTTCAGAGAGCCGGCAATCTGCTCTCTCTGCGCTAGCGTTAGCGTGTTAGCGCTCCGATACACCCACACGGTCTCTCGCCGCCCGCCACGCCTCAAAGCCCAGAACACTGGCACAGGAAGTGAGGCTTTCCCCCAGGAGAGAGAGAGAGAGAGAGAGAGAAGGAGAAAGAGAATGGGGAAGAGAGAGAGAGATAGAGAGGAAAAACTGAAACAGAAAAAGAGAGACATAGGGCCTCATTCATGAAACGTGAGCAGAACAAAATTGCGCGCGAATCATTTATGAAACACTTTTTTTAACGTAAATTGTTGCATTCATGAAAGTTTTCGTAATCTCGAATCGTTTATGATACAAGCAAAATGTTCTCCTGCTCCTGCTTCCGTAAAAACAGGTGTAAATTCCAAAACATATCCAAATGTGTGCTGTTCTTCGAGCACACCTGGCATCACTGCATTCCGAAACAAATATTAACTAACGATTAAATAAGTAAAAGTAAACTTAGCAATCGACATAAATGCTTTGCTTTCTTTTTATTATAGCCCGTTATTTGGAGCTGTACAGTGTTACAATAAAACATAAATGATTTATTGATGAACCGTTTCATTTGGTTGTGTTGGAAGTAGTAGAGGGTATGCAGTCCTGAGAATGTCTGAATAATACTTTTCTGCCTTATCCTATTCAACACTGCCAGATAAAGGCGAGTGTGTGTAAAGTCGACAGCAGCTTCTCTGAGCACGGCAAGAATGGTACGAAGCTGGAGCTCCTTATTCGCCAGCTTCTTGTTCTAATTTTCCCTTTGCAGCATTTAGGGTGGAATGGTACAAATTAAAAAAGAAGCTAGCAAATAGGAAGCCCGTAAAAATGGACATTTTCATCCGAAAGTATTTTTTCTTATATGTGCGTCTCTCATACTCGAGTTTTAATCTACAAGCGTTAGAACCTGCTGGAGTTTAGGAAATATTACAACCGTTTACATGATCAGTTTGAGCTGAGAAGCTGCAGAGCCTCTTGGCTTGTATGTGGAGACAGTGGTTTCACCTAAAGCAGCTGGTTGAGTAAGGAGCGCCGTAGGCATACACACAGATAGCCGGCTAGACTTCATTCTAGGCTGATGGCTAACGGCTTACCCCAAGAGACTGGCTTTTCCTTGCGCTTTCTTTTCCCCTTTTAACTCATTAACTCATTACAATCTGATGTTCACATGCTCCTTTTATAATAAACTTGGCTAACTTACATCAGGCTGCAGCTCACTACATGAGAGGAGAGGGAATCAGCACATTGTGCATAGTTTGTATGTTGCGTGATCTGCATTTATTTGCACACCAGTGTGACAATAATGACAAAACTAATACCTTAAAAACAATTTCAGTTAGTATACAGGATGAACCAATATATCACCCACTACTAGATGCTGAAATGTTTGTTCTAGGGATGTGAATTTTGGCAAATTCTTCTTCTTGATAATCAACCATTAGTTGGTGATTAAATGCTAACCTCAAACATGGACACAACCCATTATAAAAACTTTAATGAAATAAATAGCCGAATGTAGCACCTGAGACAGTAACGCAATGTAAACCTACTTACTTACGTTTATCACATATTATTAGCTCGAGTTAACAAACGAGTTAGCTTGCTTGAAGTTCATATGCATAGTTTTAACAACAATCAACATAAAGTCATTATCTCACAGGTTTTAAGCTTTTTTGTCATCAGACTGTTTACATGGATTAACCAATAGCTAACAAACACATCTGTAGTCTGTAGCTTAAGACTGCAACCAAAAGAAGCAACATGACACCATTATCACAATTAGGATACTTAAAACTACATTCAGGATGGTTTAGTCTCCACTGTATCCCTTTATCAACGGCTCTGGCGCCATCAGTTAATATTAGGTGGTCGTACAGCAGCAGGAGCTGAGAGTAGGAGTTAACTCCAGAAGACCCAGAGTTGTGCATCATTAAGTAGGGCTACCACAAATGATCAGAAATTAAACAGAATTTTGAACGGAAAGCATTGGTTGAAGGTGTGTGTACACGTATGTTATTTAATGGTTAATCAGTTAATCACTAACATCCATAGTTTATGGCCACAATTTATGTCTACATTAACTCATTCCTCCAGCACAACTTCACTTCAGCTTGGTGTGGGGGAGCAGTTATGGCATTGGCATAGGAGGACTAAAATTCCTCACTCAAAAAAACTAACAAAAAAATAAATTCAGCATTCCATTAGGCTAATTTCCAAATCAGCAATGAAATTGTTTTTGCTATTGTAAGACCCAACTAGGTTAGCAGTGGCAGACATTTGGTTATTTTGATGCCAGTGACGTTTAAATAAAGCCTAGACGCAATGAACTCAACATGAATTAAATGTGTTTAAAAAGTAAGTAGGCTGCCTTTAAATTTTGAGTTCTCTGAACTGCAAATGGTAAGGGTCTCACATTCTGTTAACTTATTATTTGATGTTCAATAAAATGAAACTTTCAGGAAACAAGGTTTACTTACACTTTTAAGATCAAACACCAAATCTTTTTTTTTTTTTTTACAGTGCACTGGGGACACATCACCCTGTTACAGAGCTTTCTAGTGTTTTCTTTTATTGAACTTCTTTTAAGGTCTCTGCTGTTTTGTCAGTCAGTCTGATGGCTTCCTTAGATGGTGCTTGTTTATAATTACTGGATGCGGATTGCAATGATGTTGTGGTAATTGTAAAAACTAGGGTTGCCAAATGACTGAAATAATTAATTGCAATTAATTGCAATGTTTTGCATATTTAATCGTAATTAACCCCTTCAAATCCCAGGCTCATTACATACTAAGGCTTATTTATGCAGTAACTACAGGGACTTCAATGCAAACTACTTGCGCTATTCTTAGGTTATAGAAGTGTGTAATAAAACTTTGGGCCTGCCAGTGGGCCCTGGCCATTTAAGGAATTAATCACATTTTTAGTCTTATTTCCTCAAATTTGACCTTAAAAAAATATTTTTCCATTTAAACAGCAGTGCTTTTTGGTATAGTTATATAAGTGTACAAAATAAGCTTCAACAGAAAGCATTTTTTTCAGTAATTCAATAACAACATCGTGTGAATAAAAAGTTCGTATGACAATCATGTGAATTTAGTTTTCCAATTATCAACACTGATGTCCAGTGTCAAGAACAGTGGCTGTGTGTTGCAACCACTTTGCTTTCACTGCATTATGTCTTGTTTTGAAGGAAACTGTAGCTTTTCAGTTTGCTGCGTATGGACCTATCTATAGTTATTCCGCAAGCACTGTCCAGTATAGTCAGCTGAAGGAATCCTCCAGTGCTAATGTTACTGTAATTACTGGTACTGCCAGCATCGGTGGTGAGATTTGCTTGCAAATGATGCTTATGATTGGATGCATTTCAGTGATGAACATATTCACAATGGCAGTAGCTGGAAGCAACTTGGGAAATACGTTTTGAATAAATCTCTTAGGCTGTTGACACAGCAGGTAAAAGTGGCCCAAATCTGATTTTATCAGCAAATCCATTGACAATATCTTTTAAATGTGACATTAGTCTGAACAGATCACGCCCTTAAACTGACCCGCATGCAGAAAAGAACAATGCTTCACGTTGCTTCATGTGGTGCGCTCATCCCGAGGTAAACAATCATGAGCATCACAGAAGCATCGCAGAAGCGATCATGAAGCTTCACTGACTGACAGCTGGGCTCATCACCCAGAACGTGTTCGAGTTCGCTGTAAAAAGGCCACGGTCACTTCTTCGGTTCGTGTCCTCAGATTCTTTAAACTTTGCTTTCAGACTTTTAACTTTTCTTTGATGCTGCAGCCTCGTTCTCCTGAGGCCGCGTTCAGCCATTTCTTTCAAAATCTCTTCGAACACAGAGGGGTTTTGGATAAATCTCTTCTATTGTACAGAAACATCACCCCAAATGTTTAGGAGGTCTCAGCAGCGCGAAATTATGACGAATGTCGAGTTGGATTGACATAAAAGTCGCATGAATTCCAATCTGGCTAGTCAGATTGAGTCACACTGCTGCATATCAAATCCACATATGAAAGCGTCTCAAATTGGAATTGAAAATGTCAGATTCAATGCGGTTTTTGCTGTTCACACTGCCACACAGATGACACACCTGTGTCACATATAAAGAAAAAGATTGGATTTGGGCCACAAAACCTTTGAGTAATTTCGGACATGCTAGCATAGCTTGCGATGTAGGGCACAATGCTAACTAAGCTAACTACCAAAACTAAAACAGCTGAAGCTGCTTAGACTATCAGTCAGATATTTGTCCCTAAAAGCTACACAATTACACCTGATCTATCCTAACAGTGTGACCTTTCACATACATACAAAATAAATACCATTTGAAAAAATAACACTCTAAATATAAGTTGTGTGCTACAGTTTCTTATTAGGTTCAGTGTGATTTTTACTAGCATTTTGTAAAGTGTGTCCAGCCTCACAAGAGTAGCTATGAAAACACATTTGGGGGTGGAGCAATATGTACATTTGTCAGTAGGTCAGTAATGAGTTTGAATCTAGACAGATCTTGTTTCTTACTGTGTAGATTTATTGGGAACGTGCGTTTTTTCATCACACGCCTGATGTGAAGATGTGCAATAATGGCTGTTGTACTTAAAGACATCCTTGAACATCTCCCAGACTGAGGCACCACCTTTTTTCTTTGTTCAGCAGCTGCTCAGACCGGAAGAAGAGAAAGTGTCCTTAGAATATTGTTGCTGCAAAATATCTGACCTCAAAAACGGAGTGAAATACTGAGTGATTCACCAAAGGCTGACTGTGTGTTTCAGTTACAGCTGTCTTCAGGCATCTCTGTAGGGAAACAGATCAGGCAAAACTATTTCATAGAGGTTCTGTGTGGTAAAGATTCGCTGTGGTTCTTAAAGCGTTGCTACAATTCCTCATTACATTGAATGGAATATTTACCAGCGTTCTGTGAAGCTTGTCCACATTTATGGGTGGAGCATTTATGCAAACAGCAGGGACAGCTGTGGCAGCTGGGAAAAAAACTTTTCTGCGCATGCTTGAATTTCAATTACTGCTCGGTCTGCTGTAGCCTGCTGTTTTACAATGGGGGAAAAACCGTTTGAGTTAGACGCTAAAACGAAAAAAAAAGCGCCTACTTTGAAAGGAAAGGGCCATTTGACTGACATGCAAAATGCAGAGGAAATCTCGTTTACTAGCTATTAAAAGCTTCTAAACTCCTGAATAACTTTTACAGATGCATTGCCATGAATTTCGTAAACTGTTTTCAGCACAGTGATTATTCATCGTATTCAGGCCTGGTCATTTAAAGGAAGTAGCTCTTTTTATCCTTTAACTTCCTCTCTATACTGTCTGCTATTAGAAAGCAGTGAGTGTTTTTTCAGCACCAAATTAATGCCTCTTAAAGTTGCATTAAATGATTATGATGCCTGAAACATTGTTTTATGATAGTTTTGAGAGCAGATTTGGGCCTAAAATGAACTTTTATTATACGTATATGTCAGAGAGGTACATGCAGGGCTTTATAAGGCAGAATAGTCCCCAAAGAAAACATTTTTCTTCAGATTTATCTCTATTTGACTGTTATAAACATTATACATAAAAGCTCGTAAGATGTGTATAGGTTCACTGGATGCTTTGTATAGTAAATTAAATGCCTATATTTGCATTGTACATATCAAAACCCGTGGTTCCTACAATAAGTTTCTCTACAATGAACCATTTCACATCTGACTACTTGAATGACTTTGTTTACATCTCAACCATTTGCATTATGCAGCAATATGGCAAAATCAGTGGAATTCCTCTTTAAGCTAAGATTTAGTAGTCTACAAGCTAAAATAATAAGAATATGATACAGGAAATCTGAAAACACTTTTGTAAAATACAGATGAATAAATTGAGTCTAATATCACTGTTTATTTGCCAAAGTTCGATACGATATCACAAATCAAACAAATTGTATCTCTTAGTTTTCAGAATGTTATTAAGGTACTAACAGTCTAACACTAAACACGCCAAGATAACACAAATCAATGCAGTCAGTGTGTGTAAAATACTTTAATAAATACAGCATTAAACAGTTGAATTTTAAAATAAAATTAAACTACTCCAGTGATACGCCAAAGCCAACAGTCACTGCTGATAATTTGATAAATAAAATTAACAATTAACATTAACGTCCTGCTCTGAAGCATTCATTGTTGTCATAGCATGCATAATAACTGCTTGCAAAATTGTGTTTCCAGTCAGACTGATACAAACTGCACAGAAGTGCATGCTCACAGATGTATAGATAGCCAATCATTTTTACTGCTTGCCGCTATAGAAGCATGTTCAACATTGAACCAAATCCGATTGATGCAGATGCTTACGTTGATACGTACATATCCATACACCATACATACCTTACATTTATAAAATGTAAAAAATTGGGACTAAATCTTCCTGGATTAGCAACAAAGAAATACAATATTTATTTCTATCAGGTTACAAAATGAATAAAATGCAAATATTTTAGCGCAGTAGCCTGGCAACAACTTGTTCTGGTTCAGCTTAAAGAAAGTCTATCAGCTCTCATAGCACTCTAAAGATCAGCAGAAGCAGGGAGGACCGAATTTTGCATTACTTTTGCACAAAAGCTATTTCTTGGTAGTGCTCCATTGCTTAGAAAGTCATTAGTCCAACCACAGAGTGTTTAACCATCTTGTTGTGTTGAATTATTTCTCACTCATAGCTCACCAGAACAAGCAGAGAAATTGTGTGGAAAGTGCATGTTCCATTAAATTTGTGTTTGTAAGTAGAAGAGGTTGTGTTGTATTATGCTTCAAATTTGGTGAAACGTTTTCGTTGAGTCTTGTTTTGAGGAAAGAAAAAACATTCTTTATAGTTTCGCTGTTTTGTCAGTTTTCTGACATCAAAACAAACAGAAGAAAGTTCACAAACTCAAACCTGTTGGTACAGAATATAAATCAAATGTAATATTAATATCTAATATGTAATAAACAACAACAATTCCGAGCATTTAAAATAAAATAAAAAAAGTTCGACCTGTATGTAGTGTATGTATGGTGGTGAATTAGAGATTTGGGCTGAATCTGCAATGGTGTGCTAGTGTTGGCAGGTTTGTGTAGGAGAATTGTATCTGGAATTCCGTCAGGAATACTGTACTGTAATTACATTCCCCGCATTAGCATACGGGAGCCTGTGAGGGACACGCTGCGCTGCCCCCAGTGGCACAAAGCCATATGGTGGCCTGGACCACTTGGCTCTGTTTTGGCAGCCTGCTCTCAGAAGGTCAAATATCAGAGTCAGAGGAGTGCACGCACACACACGGACGCGCACACACACACACACACACACACACACATACACTCACACAGCATTCTTGGTCTCCTTTTTCACTCTTTGTATTTCTATCACCAGACATGTTGATCATCTTTTAAATGCATTTTAACGAAGCTGGATATTTTTTGTTTTTCATGTTTCACTATCTATTAATGTAATCTTTCTCTCTTTGTCTTACTTTCTCTTGCTCTCTCTTTGTCTCTCCCTCTCCCTCTCTCACATGACCCACCATCTCATATGCTCACTTCTCTCTAACTTCTAACATATCACCAAAGTGGCTACAAAGTCAGCAAAACCCTTTTCTCATCTACAGAGGCATCATCCTCCCAAACACCTCACCTCTTTGGTTGTTTATTTACACTATACTAATGTGGCTAATGTAGCTAACAAACCTTGGAAGCTCATATTCCACCAGTTGGCATGGTGCAAAGTGCTTTAAGCCTGTACATAAATTTGCATTACTTGTTATCTACGCTAGTTTCATAGCTCCTGTGGAATGGTAAAGAAACAAACTATTGGTTTATTTTGATCTGCTGGGCTGCAGGAGCTGGCTCTCCAGGCCTGGAGGTGAACGTGAAGGTGTATGTGTGTTAGCATTGGTACTCAGAGGGCACAGAGAGGGCATGTCTGAGTAAAAGTCAGCTCGTGGCATGCTAACAATGGGCTGATAATTAGCTGATGAGCTGAATCAGATGTGAAGGCTTCTAAGCTCTGCAAGCACAAGCCTGCTGCATTGGTCACATGGACTGCGGAACGTATTTTTGATTGATGGATCCAGACATCAACACACACACAGTCCCCACCTCCAAAAACTCACACGTACACACACACAAATCAATAGTGTTACCTGGATTTTAGACCAGGAGGGACCTAAACAGGTAGGCTTAAGGTCAGTTCACACTGAAAGTGTTTCTGAAGGGTTTTTATCATCCATAACAGATGCTTCCATTTTAATCTGCATTTCAGTCCACAAAGGCTGTGCTAGATGCGTCTCCTATGTCTGTCCAAACATGAGCC